>DWDX01001448.1:0-18672 GCA_018245675.1 Agara michaeli | reverse complement strand
GGAAATGTCGTGTCTTATACGTCGTCCCCAAAAATTGAAATGCGCGCGTCTTCAGCGGAGCGTAATTTCGCGCGTCAAAAATCAGGCACCTAATTAGGTTGTGCTCACTTATTTATTCGTTTCACCGTTAAAAGGTGAGCTGTATGCGAAAAAATATATTTGTATATTAATTTTTTATGACTATGCCCATTCTATGACAAGCGCATGGACTAAAATCGGTTAATGTTAAGTTTACCCAGACTTTATTATTCGTATTCAGCTATTAAAAAAGCAGTGACAGGGTTTGAAGTTCGGCCTTCAACTTCCGGGCGTCTCTGGGTTTCGCGTTCTTCAAATGCAATCGTTAAGTATGTCAGATATATTATTTCTCCTTTAATATCATTCAATTTTCACATTCAATGAAAATTTGCATTTCGAATGAGTCTTAGCGAACTTTGTTATCGATATCGTGACTCGAACACTATGAAACAAGTCCATTAGAATCAAACGTCACACAATATTGCGAGGAGGAAAACTAATTGGCGTCCCCCATTTTTATCCTTCCGAGAATTTCGAGCTTTATTGGCAATATTATGGTACAGCGAGAGAATGTAGGAATGGAAGTGAATAATAAATGTTTATTATTTAGTTCCTATCCAATACTTTGGTCAACCAGCGCTGGACTTGCGTGCTGAAAGCTCCGGAGCCCCAGTTGCATGGAACACGCGTCCCAGCAGTGGGACATTGTTATTGATGAAATCTTCCAACTACTTCTTTGACGGTTGTTACAAACAAGTGACGGTAATGGTTGAAGCTAAAAACGTTCCATTCTCAATTTTAAGAATTGTTTTGTTGATAATAATTTTAGTGCAATGATTATTATAATTCCAATTGCATTAGTTTAAGTACGCCGTAAAGGCAAAATATGGATTAAACTAATAATTCCGTTGTAAAATCTTTGAAAATACACTGTGCAAATAAACGTCTTTGTGTTTGTCGTCGGTTGAAAATAAAAAAGGCAATGAAATGCAAACAAATTTAATGTAACAACCTTCGTAATATCACTCCAAGAGGTCGCTAGTTTTATGTGCTTTAAGCTCGTTGTTGAGATAAAAAGTTCTCAGTGTCGGGCTAACTGTTTCTCTCGGTTTACACTTAATTAACTAATATTTACACTGGACTGGAGAAACAATTTGAACTGGCACACCTGCCAGCTATATTGCGGGTTGGAAGGTTGCCTTTGGATGTGAAACATACAGCCACTAATTACAGACGTGTCCGCTACTGTACTTATAAGCAACTGCGCGTCCAAAATGGCTGAAACTTTGGTGAGTAACTGTCGACAGATGAACAGCGAAATTCACTGCCTTTCATTTGACGAATGTTACCATCTTCACGTTGAGATCGGAAACTTTTCAGACTACCTGTATATATGCATGATCTGTGGTTAAGGATAAGACGAGTATTTAACAGTCATAGATACAATTGTAAATTATAATTTTAACATGTGACTACAGACTAAATTTTGTGCATATTGTAAAATGATTTATGTATAGTCTAGATTAGTCTTGTCGTCAAAGTAAAAGTTTCATCGGTCAAGCCATTGATGTGCAGCAAAAATGTGACTGAAAACCTACAACTTTAGAGCTGTGAATGCTTCAAAGAAAGTCATCAATGTTTATTGCGAATGAAATATGATGTTGATTAGGCAGTTTTTATACCTTTCATATAAAAACAGCGACGTTTCGAGAAGCAATAACCGTTCGTGTGTTTTCATTACTTGCATCGTTTGTACTGTACAAGTTACCCGATGGCTATTGCGCAGCGCGATGTAATTTTAAGTTTCTTCACTCGAATCTATTTTCAAGTTAGTTTTGGGTAACAGTACGTATTGTTGAATTTTTATTGAATTAAACCAGTATCGGTATTGTACTTGCTTCTTTTTCCATTTCTTGGAGAAATTGACTGCTCAGCTGGAGGTCGTGGATTCGAATCCCATCCAGGCCAATCATTTGTACGAGGAGGATTGTTTGTTTTGTGTCTGGGTGCAATAAAAATATGATATTACGATTTATGGATGTTTATCAGTTGTCAATTTAATTGCCTAATTTGGAATCGGATATTCGTATGTGGAATTATTCCAGTTACTTCTATTATTAACTGTATAGAACATTGAGACTTTCGAAACAATTTTCGCTTCAGAATAAACGACCGTTAAAGTTATTAGGGAGAAACAATTGACGGTGGAGTACGTCGTAAAGACAATCGTAAAAATATCGTAAGTGTAAATACAGAAAAAGGATCGCGCAGTACTAATAAAAGCATGTAGCCGAAGCCTAAATCTGTGCCCAGTTCAATAAAGGTTTAACGACCCATTGCGCACGATAGTCCCCCTATCTGACTGTGACGCAAGTGTACTTGGTTCGAGTCCCGGACGGGTGGACAAATCGAGCGATGAATTTATTTGTCTGTTCTCTGTCTAGGTTTTATGGGTTAGCAAAAATTACATTAGCAATATTCATGTTGTTGTATACTTGCAACAATCGGGTGGTAAAAATGCTGGGCTGTTGACGTCGTCAAATGAAATAAAATTTACATCTAACATAATTGTAAAGAATTACATCGGCTTTGTGTGCCCCTCAGGCTATAGTAGACCGGGGGAAAAGAGCCGGTGAAAAAACAACTCCCAGCACTCTTTGAAATATCAAAGATATTAATGAAACTAGCCATGTTGCAGTACGGCTTTAGTCTGATAAAGAACACACGTGACAGCTATCGTGTGTGTCAAAATCACTATAAACGCTAAGTAAGTATACACTTATTTCACACTTAGCAAAGAACCATGTCTTGTGAAAACTGGTGATATTCTCTATACACGAACGAATAGAAAAATGTTAATCACTGTTTGTTTATCATGTTCATTTCGTTGGACTATACTTTAATAGATATTTTTTTAATATCATAAGTAACGAGAAAGTTTTTGGTTCTGGTCTACCACGCTGGCCAAGTGCGGATTGGTTGGCTTTACAAAGCTCAAAGAACGTTAACACATGTAGGATTCCTTTACTATCATGGTGAGTGATATTTAATGTTTTGTTATAAAACTCGCATTATTGATAATGTCAGAATTGAATCTACACCCCGGAAGTATGAGGTTCAAAACCAAACCATTAAGCCATCACGGGTATACAGCTGAATGTTTTTTTAAATTGAGGACTTCAGAATTGAACCTAGACCCCCGAAGTATGCGGCTCAAAACCAAACCATTAAGCCATCACGGGTACACGGCTGATTTTTTTTTAAATCGAGGACTTTAATACTAAAGTTAAAATAAGTAATTTTTGTACAGTATTGTAGTGGGAATATTTGCGCGAGTAATTCAATGCAATGGGACGGTGGCCAGTGTGCAATCGCCCTAACATTCCAGTAGTTATGTCAAAAGTGGTGTAGTGTAAAATATTGGAGTTTAAGGCTGTGTTTCCGAATCCGCGGGGGGTTGAACAGTAGCGTTCACGTCGCCGCGTGATATGGTGCCTCTTAGGGGGACTATGGTGCGGTGCAAACAGACAGACTGGTCTTCACTGCATAGTATAAAAAAAAGTCGCTTTCTCTGTCCCCATGTCCCTGTGTACGCTTAAATCTTCGAAACTGCGCAACGGCTTTTGATGCGGTTTCTTATAATAGATAGAGCGATTGAAGAGGAAGGTTTATGTGTATAATAACATTGGTATAATATTACATGCGCGCGACGAAGTCGTGGGAAAAAGCTAGTTTTTTATATAAAAAAACTTAACAAACAGGCGTCGGGCACCTGGTGGTAAGTGGTCACAGTCGCCTATTCACACATGCAATATCAGTTATATCAACCGTCCAATTAAGCTTAAGTTGAGCAATTTAAGATTGTATTCATTTATTTTTATACCAAACGAACTTTTGCTCGCGGCTTCGCTCTCGTTAAGAACTTTCATCCCCTAGCTTATCCCCTCGGGGGTAGAATTGATCAAAATCCTTTCTTAGCGGACGCCTACGTCATAACATCTACCTGCGTGCCAAATTTCGGCCCGATCCGTCCAGTGGTTGGGCTGTGCGTTGATAGATCACTGTGTCAGTCAGTCGGTCACCTTTGAGTTATATATATTTAGATTTGTAATTTTGAACTTTTATTTTTATTGTAAAAATTAAATTAATACAACATCAACGATTCTTATTTGGCACTCGGTCCTTTCTGCCTACCCCGTTGAGGACCCGGCGTGATGGTATAGTAATTATAATAATTAATGATTTAATTACTCATATATGAATATTGATTATATTTTAAATGCATCTTTTAGTAATTTATGCAAATTAATAATCAAAACCTCCAAGTATTAATCATGGGTAAATATGAAAATAATAAAGTTTATACAAGTCCCCATTATTTCTGTTTCTTGTGATGTTTCAACCGAATTTTGTTCGCTATATAAATGTCCTGATATTTCTTTCAAAAATCGTAGTCATAGTCCGGCGCGCACTTCGACCTTGCTAGCTGGACGCTCGCACTGGGGGGTCAGAACATCAGCTCTCTTGCAAGCGGGTACTTCGAATAGATCTTTATGAACCGATTCGGTAGTTTCAAATTATGACATCTTTTGAATTGTGTCTATTGTGAAGCAACAGAGTAAAAACAATAATTATTATTATAAGGATAACTAGCTGCCCCGGCGAACTTCGTAACGCCTATCAATAATTGAACAGTTTAGGAAAACTATTAAAGCACTAATGTCGCTTAGAAATAGGGGTTGGTGGTAGAAGGATGAACATTTAGGGTTGCATGTATTTTTTATGCCGAATCATAGAAAAAAATATTTAAAAAAATAAAAAATAACAATTTTTTTTAAATTTTTTAGTCCAGCCGTTTCGGAGGAGTTTTGTTACAAACACTGTGACACGAGAACTTTATATATTCGACTAGCTTTTGTCCGCGACTTCGTCTCGCGCATATATCATTATACAAATGTTATTATACATATAAACCTGCCTCTTCAATCACTCTATCTATTAAAAGAAACCGCATCAAGATCCGTTGCGTACTTTTAAAGATATAAGCATACACAGGGACATAGGGACAGAGAAAGCGACTTTGTTTTATACCAAGTAGTGATTATTTATTTGTCATAAATCATTTTTGTATATTGTAGGATTGTAGAGCCTACATTAAGTGTTCCTGGTCTGTATCTCAAGCTTCCGAGTCTGTGAGGTAACGGTTGTATTCTATTTTTAAATATTTTGTAATGTTTGTAATTTTAAATTTGGAACTCATAATTTTATTAATATTACATGTGAGGATGTGTATATATGTGGCTGTATATATGCACATATGGGTGTGTGTGTGTATTTAATTTAACAAGTAGTAGGTAGTAGTATAAATGAGTTAAAAAAATGATTTTTTAATCCTTTTTCTTTCACTTTTGAACATGGGTCTTCTATCATTACGAGTATGGTCAAGTGTTAGCGGACCACACGTTTTAGACCACATTATGGAAAACTTTACTATGATAGCGGTTAAGACAAAAGAAATTTGTTAACAGCCAGTTATTCCTTAATTCCTTACATTCCGCCTGCTTCTAAAGAAAATATGAAGTACTTACTCTGTATATATATAATTACCCTTTTTCATTGTACACACGAGAGATCGATAACATTGCGATGAAAATTAATTTAAGTTACGTAAATCACCAGACACATTGAAGACTCAGCGTCGATACTGAACATTTTGAACCGTTAAACGTGCATATTTTCCAATCGTAAACTTGTATCATTCGAATGTAAAATAAAATAAAGGCCGTATACCGGTCGGCGTCGCGTCGCCGGTGTGAATCGATAATTTGTCGATGTTTACGATCGAGTTAAAATCGATCGTTCGGATCGTCACGAATCGAGGGCCGTATTTGTTGATTTAAATACGCTATAATAATTATAATAATAATCATTATTCGCGCTTTAATACAAACAGACAACAACACAGACTGGCAAAATATGTAGAGAAAAGAACGAAAATAATGTTATAATTTAAAAAAGGAACAATAATAGAAATTAATTAAAAACAAAAAGATAAAAGGCAATAAACAATAATAATACTGAACAAAAAAATACAAAAACGAGATACAAAAACAAAAAAAAAATTTAAAACCGAAATAAAACAAATTAGTAAAAGGATGTTTATATTCTGTGCTGCAACGTAAGCCGCGAAGAACGTCGACGAAGCGCGTCAGGTTTGCAAGGATAGAGATATTTGGCACTCGGTGCTTTCTGCCCACCCCGTTACGGACCTGGCGTGATAGTATAATAATAATATAGCGTAGTGTAAATTGTAATTGTGGTACATCAGCATATCTGACATGTGTAGACGCTATGCCTTCCCAAGCGGACAATTATCGCCGGAATCGACAAAATGGTCGGAGATAACATCGCCCGCTGTAAGCATAAATTAATTACTTTACATATATTAAACTCGTGGGACCACCTCACCGGCACCTGTATTTACTAGCAAAACAACCTATCCTTCAGTGCCTGTTAAAATTGATTCGAAATTCGAAAAGTTGCTTTACTCTTCCCCATAATCGAAGGTGATTTAAATTCTTGGCTTTTTACCCGTAACCCGTACTACTGTTATAAATGGGACATGCTGTTTGTTTGTTTGTCCTTCTTTCACGTCATAACGGAGCGACGGATCGATGTGATTTTTGGCATGGAGATAGCTGAAGGGTTGGAGAGTGACATAGGATACTCTTTTTCGCGGGAAAATGTTCAATTTTCACAGGAAAACGCGTTTTGATCATAAGTACTACAGATCGCGGGCGCAATAATAATATAAAGGTGTATATTTTATTTTTATTGTTAGGTGGTAGAACACGTTTGTTTGTATTAAAACAATTGTGTTATGTTATAAAGGAAGGACACGAATATATTAATGTTTGATAGGATTTCTATACCTAGTCCTATTTACTTAATACTAATTTGACTAAACATGATTGTTGTTTGTGTTAGTTACTCTTACCTACTTATTAGGCACTATTTTCACATATTTATTATATTTTTTGTATAAAGATATAAGCAGTCTTAGTATTATTGTATGTACCAGTTACCTCGGCTGATTCTAACAAAATGTCATTTATTTTGCAAATACCATAAACAAGGAGTGCCTTGTTTGTGATTCTTGAATACAATTTTGGCAAATAATAATTAAAAATAATAAAAATCCATAAAAGGGCGTTTTAAAATTAGTCGCTATTAACAAACAAAAGTACCAGGCGAACATAAGCACGAGCAGATGTATCGAAACCGAATAAAGTTTACAATTCACCGATCGGTGGCGTCGACAAAACGGTGCGCGATAAAATCTCGACCGCGCTGTGGGCATAAATTAATCGATTAAAATCGACTCACTCCACCGAATCGCTTGTTAATCGAATTAGAAAACGCAATTTAATGCAATCTGTATGTAGGAATGTAAATATATATTTTTTATTAATTAAATCAACCTAGCAAACAGGCAGACGGGTCACCTGATGGTAAGTGATCACCGTAGACTATGGACATTTGCAACATCAGATGAGTTACCCATGCGTTGCTGGTTTTGAAGGAGATTATTTATTTATATATCTATTTTGTTGTACGATATACCATCACGCCAGGTCTCTAACGGGGTAGGCAGAAAACACCGAGCGTCAAACATCTTTCATACTCGCCGGTCTCCAAGATTCGAGTCCCCCGGCTGTCAGCTACTACCTACTCTGTTTGACTGTCACCCCATTAATTTCAAAATGCGACGCATTTATTGGTCCACTGCTGGACCGGGTGTCCTCTCACAGTGAGAGGGTTTCAGGCCATAGTCTCACACGAGTCAAATGCGGATTGGTAGAGATTACACACCTCAGAAAAAATTATACACTATAACATCTCTAAGGTGTGCAGGTTTCCTCGCGATGTTCTCCTTCACCGTTATAGCGAGTGATATTTGAATGTTAGTTACAAAACGTACTGTTACATATAGCCTATGCAGCCCTTCTGGCTGACCACATCCCGATTCCTGCACCGTCATCATTCCATACAGCCTATACTCCTCCAGCCCCTCTACCCAGTCAGTCTCTTCCCATCTTCCAACCTAGACGGTCGTGTGCAGATACAATATTCTTTCTATTTCCAATTTTATATCCCTTTATATTTTATATTCCTTTTTTAAAACGACTTCGACACAGAGTTGCGTAACAGTACGTAACGAGTCAGAGGAGAACCCAGAACCCGGAGTGGGAAGGCTGAATTTCAAAATGACTACTATTTAATTTAAAACTTCTACTAACCAAATAGCATGTAGAGTTACGGCGACATTAGGTATTTACATCCATAAATATATTTGTTTGCTTACAATTGCTAAATTGTCGATACAATCACTATTTATGACGCAAATGCAATATGTCACGATTCTGTTTCAATGACCTATTGACCTTACGACCTTGATCGGTGCAGTTGTGGCGTTAGCATCGTTATTAAAAAGGCTAATTTCTATAGGGGTAGGCAGATACGGCGGATAAATGATAACCCAGTGGTTTGGTGGTGGTTGATTTATTTGGATAAGGATCAATGCAAAGGTGCGGATAATTTGGTCTGATTTTGGTCGGAATTTCTATCAACTTTTAAAACGTTAAATAGTAGTTATAGTGACATAGCTACAATAGTTAGACGTATGCTATCGCGACATTTCTCGTAGATATTGATTTGTTTTTTGATATTATAAAAGAGTGCTGGGAGTTTTTTTTTACACCGGCTTTTTTCTCCCGGTCTACTATAGCCTTAGTGGCAAACGAAGCCGAAGTAATTAAGATGACTAAAACATGACCTTCATTAAGCGTATGTATGTAGCTTATAAAATGAATAAAACAATTTGAATTTATTGTGGAACATTTTTTTTTTCGATCATCGATCGTTTCCGCAGCGTATGCGATGAAAGACATTTTATGCCAATTTTTATTTTTTCCACCTTGGGTTACATTATTGTCATTTTATTAAGGATCGTTATTTTTTTCCTGTAATTAATATATCCTATCTTGATCAGTGATAATCTGGCTTTCAAACGGTGAAAAACTTTTTGAAATCGGTCCAGCAGTTTTTGAGCCTGTTCGTTACATACATACACACACACGCACAAATCTTTCCTCTTTATAATATCAGTATAGAAGTATAGACGAACTTTTGACGTACATTTCCTTACCAATATCGTAGGCGGGAGAAATCTTAATAAATAACAGTTATTGAGAGTCAGGCAGTTTTGCTTATGTCATTAGCAATGCAAATTTACCGATATTATACCGGTATTTGTTTGAAAGTATTAATTATAGCAGCTTCTGATTTTAAAATTATGATTTGTATTCTTCTAATCTGGTCGTGTTATGTGTGAATTTGTGTGTGCTACATTTGCTTTATATTTTTTAAATTGTTAATTACAAAAGTCCTCTAGGTATCTTATTTAAAATATAAGTATTTACAAAAGAAATTATACCTATATAAATGAACGTATTTATTTAAATACAAAAAGTGTAATAGTAATTTGTAACAAGACTTTGAGGTTTATTAATTGTAAATACCTATTACCTACGTATAAAATAGGCAAATAAAAGCTTTGCAGTTGAATTTTTGTGATAAAAAAGACTTAAAAAACCCTGGCATAAATCCTGTACTGCAATATGCTATTGTCAATTTGAAATGAATGAATTTATTGATGGTAATCTTTTTAATCTGTGCTCCATATTCCCGCCGAAAATTGACGCGTTGTCGGGCAGCTGCGAAATTTGAATTACGAACATCCGCGATGTCCTATCTCCTTCCCGCGCCCCGCCCAGCCACTGCCACGCCTCTTCCGTTGCCGAACTAAATTGAAATTCGAACAATCCATACACAATTGCATGCTCTAGCATCGCTGTGTACTCGATTTTGAGCTTTATATCCGAGATGTTATATTTCAATTTCCATGTCTTGTTAATTACGTGTTATCCCCTTTTGATGGTCCAATTTAACTGACAATGCGCTGTACCAGTTTGGCCGCGTTATTTTCAGTTTTGGGAAACGGAACAACATTGTTTTGTTCTGTTTACACAAAAAGGTCGATATCGTGCGTATACCTTTTCTAGGAAAAAAATCTGCTTTTTTTTAAAAAAAATCGGATGATTTGGAAGGTAGTATCTTAATTTTATAAATAGTAAGAATAAAAAATTAAGTATTTAAATAAGAAAAATCTTAGACGTAACGAAAGTTAGACTCCAAACTCTGACTCTGATTCAAAAATAAGTCGCTATAACGTCGAAGGAGAACATCTGGAAAAAACCTGCAGATGTTAGAGGTGTCCATAATTCTCTAAGCTATGTGAAGTCTTTATTTTAACCAGGGTTCGACTATGGCCTCAATCCTCACTTGAGTCCCGTGTCCAGCAATAAAACAATAATGGGACAGAAGTACTAAGCTTCACAACTTTCCGGCGTAGCCTAGCGGTTTTTCTGTGGGTGTGGCAGTTTCCATATTCAAACTTCTGTGATCATTGAACTAATCATCTGTCTTTACTACGACAATTGATTATTGATGAGATGGCGTCATCGCGTGCAATCATGATCGATTACGATGCAATTGACACAATGTAGATGAGACGTTCATATTGCCTACGTCAAACTACGTCGGGACACGCCTAGGTCCATCTTGATATCCTTAGATTACTTCTCAACAGTTACAAGGATAGCAGAGCAAAGTTAGTAATACTTATATAACAATGACCCGAATAACTGACTAATATCGTACAAGTTGACTAATATGACTAATTTACTGAAGTTAGAAACATGTCATTTACTCCTAATTATGCAGTTAGGATTTGTTTTGACCCATTATTTTAAAAAAAAATTAGGATTTGAAGTTCTTTTGTCCTATCTACTTGAATGATTACTGGTGTAACCAAACCATCCTATTTCCAATATGCAATTTTTAATATCGATTTTCTGATTCGAAAAACATCGATATTCAATCACGTATAAGAATAAATCTCAAACAAAAAGTTACTGAAATGTATTTTAATACAAAAATGTTTAAACTGTAGATGCTATAAAAAATATTCTCCTTTATTCCCAGTAGGTAGGTGAAATCAAAGAACGTGATTACATGACGTCTTGTTTACGATACAAACTAACACACAACAGCATAGTCACTTGTATAGATATATCTAATTCATTTTATTATTGCTGTGTGACTATGATGCGTCATAAAGTACTTACCGACTGATGCTAGCCTGGTATTTCGCAATGATCAATGTGACTTTGATTGCTCGCTTGATTGATTAGAAAAGAAACCAACAACCAAGTAAAAAAAAAAAAACTACAAAATGTCGAGCATTTTACGTTTTTTTTTCATTTTGGCTTTCCCAAGACCCAAGGAGAATATCGTCAAAGTAAAATTATCTTGCTTCGGTTTTATTGTGAATATAATTGAATACGATTGGAGGAAATCCCTTTTATAACCTGAACGAGCGATCGAATGAAAAGAACGAAATGAAGAACGAATGAAATCAATTGGAATATGAAATACAAACCTTTATCTACTAACGTTATAGAGGTAAATTTAAAATAACCTTGAATGAATTGTTTGGTAAATATTAGACAAATAAATAACGCTTGTTGGCTAACAATGTTATTTATGCCTATTGACATTTCATGTAGAAAGAAACGTATGACGTCAGAGCTGACGTAACGACGTTAATTATTGTAGTTGACCTACAGTCTACGTGAGGGGAGAGGGGATCTTTGTTAAAGATTCAATCTATTGGAAAAGACGTAACAAGACCTGTAACAACTATGCAAGAAAAATAGATTGATTCGCACAAGTTTTAAATCACTACCAATAACTTAAATGACGTAAAACCATAGAGATGAATAAAAAACGGATCATAATGTTTATTAGTAGTACTTTTGTCGCAAATTCTAAAAATAAGAATGCAGTCGAGCCTGTTTTATCTTTCTTAATAGCAAGCAATGCTTATGAAGTACCAGGCATTTAGAACTTGATAGGCTATGCGCTAACGTTTATATTACGGACCATAGACAAGCGAAGGGCGCAGACATGTCAATTGCGATGTATTCAAAGTAAATAAATAGCACATATTGAGATTTAATCTATAATCAGGTGCTTGTTTTATTTTTAGAATTCGATGTCAGCTATTTGAATGTATTTGCCTATACCATACGTAATGGAAAAAACGTTCGCAACATATGCAAAGTCGCAAGTCCCTATTTGGCATAGACATAATACGTTATGCTTCCCTGGTGGTCCCGACTCACCAAATGTATGAGCTCATCATTTTGCAATACACTAGGTATACTTCGCGTAGTCATTAGCTATTATTATTAAAACATTATGCCACCATTTTTGTTCGACAAAGTAACCGCGTTCGAAGGAATCGGGTTCTGTTTGTGCAGCGGTATTCATATCGATATCGTCGCCTGTTTTTTATTTATAAACAGGACAAGTTCTATACGATGTCTATACTATAATACCATACCATACTCATGATAGCAATAGACAATAATTAAGTTTGTTTTATTATGTTGGTAATTATGCAGGGTTGCCACTAATACTGTAAAATAAGGACTGTTATTGCGAATGTTCGTTTTGAAACTATTGAGAATATAAAACATGATGTAAAATGACAATTTTTGAAAAAAGAACAGTTTTTAAATGATTACTTGCAATTTTTATTAAAAAAACTTTTGTCTTAATATTCCCGCGAGTTTCAAATGGAGGGTGACTATACTTCTGTGTTATTACTAGAGAGTTTAGCTAGGTTAAATTTAAATAGCACAATATATGTCTTTACGCTTACGTTACGACCAAATGTCGCTATAAAAATACTTCAAACTTATCTGGCTAATACAAATTTAATCCACATTAAATCTAGTCCTTTTTTATGAATAGATCCAGATAGCAGTTGTATAAAAACTCGAACGAATACCTCCGATACAGAGATAACGGCCGTTGAAAAGATGGAGATGGTTATCGCGCGCCTCTTACACGCTCATGGCTGCCTGGTACATGGTATGAATTCATAATTGTTACTTGTCACCCCAAAATCTTTTGTGACGAGGATATTTTTTTATCTGTGATAATTTTGTGTCCTTCACACAGTGATTGTGCCTCAATGCAACAGATATAGAAAATCGATGGCTTATTTTAAAGGTTTGGCACTCTGTCTACTAATATTTCTCGTATAATTTGTACGCTATATTTATATAATATGACTGAAGAATATCGATAAAATTATATGAAAAGAAAAAAATTCCTATCCATAAGCACGGAGGAGTGTAAAGTTTAGTATAATTAATTAAAAAATACAAGGTTATATAAAAATACATTGATTTTTAAAACTAATTTATTTTTACAATAAGACTCAATCATTATACCTCATAAATGCAGTTGAAATTATCTGATAAAAAACTTTTGTTAAAGAGACATTTACCTAAAGTCTAAGCTGGATAAGTCGAATCTATATATTACGGAACAGATGCATTCAAAATGTAATATCCGCAGTGATTACTCAGGAAATATTGAGCGTGTTCAAATATCACATCCGGTTGTCGCATGGTTAATATCCGGTCATGTTATGGACTATATTAGACTATCCGGTAATACTAACCTAGTCTAACACAGGTGCCGACAGCCTGTTAAGAATTTATCGTAGTGTGGAATTGTAGATGTAAATTCCCTGAAGACTTGTACGAAATATTATAAAATATATAATAGATAAATTTTCTATCTTCATTCTGCTATTTTTAGGCCTTAATGAAAATATACATGAAGCAAATAATAATAATAAGATTAAAAATGATTAGATCTTAGGTTCATTCAATTTATTTGTAGAAATTTGTTTGCTGTTGTTTTTGGAATTCAGTTCATCTGTATCTGATCGTATTCACTTTATTATTACCGAAAAAAAAACAAAGCAAAATTCAAATTTGGAACAATTCGATAAAATCAGACACGGCTACAAAATATTTCTTTCACACTTGCATCTTTAACTTACGAGGTACAATTATATCAAGTTTAATAAGTATAAGTACTATCAATTGTTTAATATTACTTTTCATTACATTTACACATTATAGAGATTAAACCAAGACCTATTTAGCTCGGCGCGCTCAATTCCTTTTTTTTTTAAATTTCGAATTCTTGCTCACAACAGCCGCATTGTGCGCGTGCGCCGCTCGGTCACTTCCAAGAATGATTTCGTCGCGAGCGACCGAAACGGCTATACGCAGCGGCGCGAGTGCGACAGAGACGCGGCCGGAATATTAATTTTGTTTTTCTTTTCGTTAATCTGTGGCCACATGTGGCGATTGTTCTTGGACCTTATGGTCATTCGCTGTGATGTGTTCCTCGTTTATTTTTGTCGCCCGAAACGTGGTTAGTGAACTTTGTGGGGTGTTATTGTAATTAATACGTTTGCTAGGGCTAAGGGTAGCGGCTGTCCGAGGACATTTGGGCGATCGTAGACATTATATTGAAAATTCCCGGATTAAATAACTAAATTGCAAAGTCCGTTTTAAAATGTAACTTGATAACTATATAATTATGTTTTGTTAATCGTGCGTATTAATTGATAGTGGATAATTTTGTCACCAGTGGATATCTATGGATTTTGTATATAACAATTTTATTTGGATACAGACTTGTGCAAATCTTCGCCAATTTGATGCCCAATGTATTGGCGTTGTAATGTTTTCTTTATTGAAATTTCAACTTTTATTACGTGCCTGTGGACCAGCGCTAGTGACGTACCGAATATCGATTAAGGGAACTATCTCTTAAACATTATTAACTCTATAATATAGATATGAATGAACGTATTACGATTATAATATTGATAGGTACAACTTGTTTATGGTTTAAAGCAGGGTTCCCCAAAGTTTTTCCCGTCAAGCCGCCCCCTGACTGACAAAACATACAAACGCATGTTATTTTAACAGTTATACAATGAATCGAAGTTGCATCTTCCTTAATTTTAAAATGCAGCTACGAAGCTCTGCTTCTTTCCATCCTTACTTTGTAACAAAAAAAATATTTATTTACTTGAGTTACAAAAGGGCAGGGCGCATCGAGTGCCAAATATCTCTGTCCTTACAAACCTGACGCGCTTCGTCTACATATTTGGCACTTGCGCTTTCTGCCTATCCCGTTAGGGATCTGGCTTGATGGTGTTATTATTATAATGATTACTTTAATTACGATCAATGTAAAATGCTACTTTGGTGAATTACTCATAATTTATTAATCATAAAGTGTAACATAAGGATGATATCTAAGATTCCTCAGAATAGTGATAAGTGACCGCAAAAACCACAACTTGGATATCGAGTTATTATTTTTTATTGTTTTATTGATTTAATAAATGACATATGAAATAAACGTAACATCACGCCTGTAATCTCTTAAGGGGTAGGCAGAGGAGTGTAGTACACCCCCACAATTCACCAATTACATATGAAATAAATAATTATAAATACCTACATGTATTCTGATCACTTGATTACAAACTGAGTTTGTGCATTGATAAACAGACAACGGATAAACTTCCCTAATATCACTACATAGTATAAAGCAAAGTCGCTTTCCGTTGTCCCTATTGTCCCCATGTATGCTTAGATCTTTAAAACTACGCAACGGATTTTGATGCGGTTTCTTTTAATGGATAGAGTGATTCGAGAGAAATGTTTATATGTATAATAATATATGCGCGGGACGAAGTCGCGGGCAAAAGCTAGTTTTATTATATTTTAACCTTATTATCCTTTACGTTCATCCTGCTATAAAACGAAATATGCCACTTATGGGGGTTATTACGATCCCAAGAGCTTAATTCACTTAATGCCTTCAAGCACATTGTGTACTAAGTTTTGAAACTCCACCATAATACAAAGAAATATCATCACTCCTGTAATAATAAATAAAGAAATATAATATATTGTAATAATTTTGTAACACAAAGACGGTGTGTAGACGGTTTCATAACGATTTTTTCCGATCACAAAATAGTGCTGTTGCTTCTACGATAGTAGCATATGAAAGAACCTAGTAAATGAGTTTTACTTGATTAATGAAGATTTCAGATAAGCGTTTGGCAGTCACTGTAATGACAAAACCAAGCGGTTTTGCATAGCCATACATTTTGAGCACAAACGTGTTATCAGGTCGCTGTTATCTGTTTACTTGAAAATCTTTCAGATTTCAGACCAACTTGATTCTGAATTTAGATATTCAAGGCTACTAACATTATATTATTTACTTCGCACAGTTAACATTGGCTGATTTGCGCAATCGACAATTTCAATAGTGTATAATTTTGCGATATATCTTAAAAAAATATCTACGTATATATGCACGCATACATGACTGTAGTATAGTACAGTATTATCGTTTTAAGATCTTCTCCTTGGCTATTAAATTTACAGAACGGTGCATGTTCAAGGCAGGCTGTGTAGGGCATAAACACCCTCAAGTTGCTTATAAATGTATGACGTTCACACGAAACTTGTTATGGTGAAACCGATTGTATTACGCAAAGGGAAGATGGGATCCGAGTGAAATATACAGATAAATATTGTAAGCAAAACCGCTTAAACAAACGTAACGTAATAAAAGACGTCTATTAAGAGATTTGTTGTGATTTGTGTTTAATTCGAAATGTAGCAAAGTTGAGTTACTTTACTGACTTATTGTGGAACTGACTGACTATTAGTGGCTGAATTGAAGTTGCTAGAATATAACTCCCAACACCCAGAGTTGAGTATATCGGAATATTAAACGCAAATCGCAACACCTTTTGTGCACCACCTATCTTAACTCAGCGAAATTCGCCTCTAGATTTTACCGACTCCCAAATTTGCCACTAGATACCAACGACAAAGAAACCCACACTTTATTAGTTAACAAGATGTCGTTATGCGCTTGATTTCAAAACTTGCGTACTTAGTTGTACCCTAGTGCTAATTAAAATATTTGTGCTAAAGTCAGAAAGTTTCCGTTAAAGGTTAATTGTGTAGCTTTGCTGATGTCTACATGTCAAGTCTTTTACATTTTCGAGAAGTGATCAGCGTTATAAAACCATAACGACATCGAACTTTTGTACATGAACAATTTCTTATTCCACCAGTGGTTCAAATAATTGCATATATAACATAGAATCTTGAACTAAAATTAGTTTTGATTAGTCCTATAAAGAGCCATACCTACAAGCGTTTTAGACAATATTGGGTACATCTGCATTCGCAATAAACTTCTGTATGTTTACAGGAATGGCTTTCCTTGTCCCTTTATTTGTTTTTAGTATAAATTATGAATATTAGAGAATACTCATACTCGAAGTAACGTGAAAATTATGTATTTAATACATTTTCTGTGTCTAAATAAGTTATTTTCTCACGTGTACAAGTAACCTAAAAAATGGTTAAATTTCATTGATATTATTGAAGTTGTTTGAATTATTTAATTTTTTTATACTAGATGTTATATACAAAATCATTTGGAGAAAATTCGTTTTTAAAAGTGAAAAAATGCTCAGGACAAAAGATTTATTTTAAAATATGATCTTTTGAACATGTACCTAAAAAACAACCTTTTGTAACCTACGTCTTTTGTAGGGCTTTAAAACTTAAGCCGATTCAGCAGATTTCGTTTAAAAAATTCTGATCACAGCTCTCACATCAAATCTTTGCTTCACGTTTTCATTATCAACTTTATTTAATCCACCTTTATCCGGTTCATCCTTAAACCGTTTAGGGTATGCGCCAACCTATATAGCTACCGAAGTTTGGCAACAGCAGATTATGCATTTATTTCCAAAATTTCCACAACTTTATTGCCTACGCTGGTGAAACTTTATCCTCGCAAACCGCGAAATAAAGTTGCCAAATATTGTATCCCGGAGTTTCGGACGAGTTGGAAGTTGTCTCGGAACTGAAAAGTATAGCGCTGTTTTTGTGAGAATCGAGACTTAGCATACTTTTACTTCCAAGAACTTTTAATATTAAATTTACGTTGCGTAAATTGGCAATGCTATATTAGTAACTTTACGGTGTACCAGTCATGTCTGATAATATCTTAGGATAGTCACACCCGGCCATCTGATGCACATTGCAGCGGGCAAATAGTAGTTTATTCAAACATTATTTTATACATTTAACCTGACAACAGGCGGGTCATACATGTAAGTGGTCACATTCGCCTATGGATGTGCTACGCTGGATGCAAGCTATTTTGAGGCCTTTCATGAAAAGCTCCACGTTATATCGCTCCGGTAATATCTCTGATGGAAGTTCATTCCACATTTTACACGTGCGTTACAGTTACGATTGTTATTGGTATTGCTCGGGGTTGGCACGGTTTGGAGCTGTGTTCATGATCTATCTCCAAATATAATTCCGGTACTCGTACATTTATTTCAATGAACAAATAATCTATACTTATATAATATTATAAAGCTGAAGAAATTGTTTGTTTGTTTGAACGCGCTAATCTCAGGGACTACTGGTTCAAATTCAAAAATTTTTTTGTCTTCATTAGACCATTTATCGAGGAAGGCTTTAGGCTATATAACATCACGCTGCAACTATTAGGAGCGAAGAAATAATGGAA
>DWDX01001447.1:0-18672 GCA_018245675.1 Agara michaeli | reverse complement strand
AGTGCAAATTAATTTGTTTTAGAATAGTTTTCCCTTTGAAGTCGGTTTTTATTTTTTTGTTAAAAGTTAATTTTATTAAAAAAGGAATCGCAATATTTGTAAAAAGCTGGCTGCCAACAAGTATGTAGATAAAAACTTGAAATATAATACCGTATAATTGAATCTTTGTGGTTTCATTAATTTTACTATAATAATGTGATAAATACACTGATCGCAAAAGTTAGCTGCTATTGTGTAATTCTATATCTAGAAACTTGGGAAATAACTATGGTAATTGCCTTTTTATGCTCTACATTATTCAACGACGACTAGAAACATTTCTCAGCCATAACTACGATAAATAATAGACGAAAAGAACAAGTTAGCCGCTCTCGATCAAAGGCTTATTGTTTCGTGTAATAGGTTTTCGCGTGAATCTATGTATATATGATGGTAGTTGGCATTGGTTAAGGTAGAGCACGCTGGAGCGTGGCGAAACGTACAATCGTAACGCCAGAAATTAAGAAATTACAGTATCGACAAACAGAAGATCGTAATATAGAGTAGTCCATTGCGTAATGTAGGATTTGTTTTATTAAAGGTTATTAATGGTTGTACAAGACAAAACAGTAATTACGTCGACGGGTTTGAATGAAAAGGGTTAAATTAATTAATATATTTGTGTAATTATAAAAATATAATATTCGTTAACAAAACTTCTTTAAAGCATACTTGTAGAAATACTGTACTTTCAATTTTCAGATGTGAACCAAAACTGGTAAAAATGCACCAACAAATAGAATAAATAAAACTGACGTGTGCAGTGTATAGCTGGCCGTTGCATTTCTATCGCGCGCTAACAGTGTGTAGGAATGGGTGGGTGAATGCTAGTAAGCAAAGCAAGTGTCGCTGTAGATAGTTCAATTCAAAAGAAAATGGGTTGTCGTGTACACGGTTAGCGCGCGTGCGGACTTATTAGGGATGGCACTTACATTTTCAATTAATCACTCGCTGTTTTTAATTTCATTTACCTTTCCCCGAAAATTATCCTTGATATAGTGGTCAGTTGTTAGTTTATTTAGTTGTAAGTACTATTATCGTAAAAGGTAAGTATTAACAATATCTAAGTGCTAAGTAGGAGTATAGTAGTAAATACTAATAGTACATATATACGAAGGCAATAAAATTCGTTCACCGTGACATTTATATAACGAAACGATTTATTTCAATCATAAAATATAGATGATATGGATGTGAATGAAATTTTGTAGCAGGTCAAATAAATTTGAAATTGTTTGGCAGCCCTACTGGCTACTCGTTGGGTGAAAGTTTCTGTGACGTACCTTTGTATGCAGTAGCTCGTGGATATAACGGTCCATGATCTTACAACTCGTCCTATGCGTTGTCATTTCTGTACTGTAAAGCGTATTTTTAAATCTATTTATACATAGTGAAATGTTTGTTTATACCTACACACTATATTCGTAGATTATTTCAGAAACTGTCTCTCTTTTTGCTATTTCTAACAAGATAAAATGAACGAGTACAACAGTTAGTTTCACTGGAGTATTTGAGAACGTGACAGAGATAAAATTAAATTGAAAATAACCGGTTCTGTTTTCTTCGCTTGTGGCATTTTGCTGTTTTAGCAAGCAATCTTTAACAGACCAGCTTGTATGACGATGTTAATGACAGTAAAACACGCGAAAGAAGTTTGGCAGGATTCTTCACCTCTACCTACCCCAATGGGAAAAAGGCGTGACCATATGTAAGGAGTAAATTGAACATTTCACGTCTTGATAATAAGGTATTAATTAAAAAGATGTTAAAGTCACATGTTTATTATATCGGCTCAGGGACAGTGCCCTTATGATCCGCAGCTTATTTATCTACGGAAAGCATATTTCAAATGCACACTAGGCAGCTCGTGTTACATTGTATTGTATGATAAATCGGCGGTTAGCTTGCCGGATGCATTCTGGTTAAGCATGCGGGTCATACGGCCACAGCTAATACCCGGATGAACAAATGCGACACAACTAACCTGATTTTATTATCGCTCTATTAACAAGGTCGTAAACAATTTACTGAAATATATTAGTGTGAGCTACGTGCGGCTGTACGTGAGAGTAAAACAAACGTAATGGAAAAAAGACTACAATTCATACTGTGACTAGCCTCGTGGTCTAGTGGTTAGATACCCTTACTTACTAAGCCGACTGTTGTGGGTTCGATTTCCACTCAGGACCAACTTTCTTTGTTCTGTATTTTATGTGATAAAAATATATAAGTACCATATAATACATATAATATGCATGTTTACCAGTTGTCTATTTACCACAAAATAGGCAATTAAGCCTAATTTGCAATTAGATAGCCGTTTGTGGAAGTTGTCCCAATCATTATTATTTTGTAATATTTCATGATAAAAGTATTTTTATTGAGAAATAGAAAAGTATTATTTTATATCAAAATTCTTAAAATCGAAAACTTCAATTAATTCACAGCAGTAAAATTATTAGTTTCGCATTAGCATAAAATAGTATCGGTTACATAACTGATTTGAAAAACGTAATGTCGTTTTACGTAGATAAGTTGCTGGATGTAGACATAGCGTCCGTTTCCTTTAGAGCTTCTTTGACAATCTTAAAATACTCCTCTTCGGTTGCTTGCAGCGTTTCATCTTCGTCTCCACTTTTTTCTGTGTCAATACTCAACGCTGTCTCCTCCTCTAAACGTATCTTTAATCGTATCTCTTTGAGACGAGTATTTAAGATATGTTCACGTCTGGTCTCCCTATCGTACGTTTGATGCATGAGTAGCTTATCATTTTGACCTGACATTATCATATTTTCGGATGGCTGAAGTAAAAAAACCGATCCTCTAATATCGCCCACCGCTATTACGTTCCCTTTCGGATGAGGGGTCATTTTCGTTAGGCCATATTGGGATACATTCAACGTTAATACTGGTTCGCGATACTTACGTAGAAGATCCCAGTAATAAAACGTGCCGCCTTCGCAAATTGCCATATAGCTAGAATATCTCAGAGGAGCCCATGCCACATCAGTTATTTGATGGCGGTACGGTTTTGAGACAATAATTGGTGCAGATCGAACTTCCTCACTCCAAATGCGGACTGACCAATCTCCACACGTTATAAACATTCGCAGTGTGCAGGGGCTTCGATGAACGGCACGTACTGGACCCGAATGTGCAATCCAATAGGAATTTAGGATTTCTGAATGGCTTCTGCCCATTCTATTTGCATTAATAACTAGCCCCGAATCTGTACCGCATAAAAACTTTGTGGGTAGCCCACGATCAAAGTCTAAGCAATTTACTCCTTCTGCATTACTTAAGTTTGGTTTTTCGGTCGTATTCAATTTTACGGACATAGGTAGTTGATCTATTGGTTTAGAAAGATTTCGAATGTCCCACCAAAGGCATTGGCCATCAGGAGAGCCTGTAAAAAACTCTGTGTGAGTTCGAGACTGTGTGTAAAGTAAGGATGTAACCGGAGCTCTATGCGAGTTATAAACCGAACTGCTCAAAACAGCATTTGGCCCTACAAGAAAGTCAAATACGTTAACTGTTCCATTTTCAAGACCGGCCACTATTGTATTTGAATCTACGGGCGAGCATGCTAATTGCCAACAGCTGCATTTAGGCAAGAATTCGTATATCGGCGATGTTTGCCTACATATATCCCATAAATAACAGACATTTGTTTGTTCGGAAAAATTTTCAAGCGAAAAAACTTTTCGACTGTACGAAACAGCTAGTTTAGTTTTTTTCTCGTTTGTAAACGCAACGCATGAAACAGGGCGTTCGAATGAATCGCGGAATACGTTTGATATTTGAATATTGTATTTTTCAACTGCAGCTTGAGGACGTATGTCGTCAAAATAAGTCTGGTACATGTCAACCGCGTTGTTTTCGTCGATGTAATGTTTCATTTGGGGTGTAAGATTCAATACGGTATGGATGTAGTTGTCTTCATGTCGGACTCGACGACAGTGTCGGGCTACGTGGTCGTCGTTGTATAGATGTACTTCGCGCGGCCAACCGCCTTCAGTATGATTTATGCCTTGCTCGTGAATTACCAATTCTTTTGTGTTCGTTTCGTGTGCTGATTGCGGCATTGTCGCTTGCACTTCTCTGTGTACAGGATTGCGGAGTATATATTGGTTTTGTTGTTCTCCGTCCGGGTTGATGGAATCTAAAAGATGCGCCGGTACCATTTGATATAAAACTTCTCTTCCGAAATTTTTACGTACCTTTGTGTACTCATACGTTGATTTTATATAACTTGTCATTATAAATATGAATATAATAAACCAAATGTCACGTATTGAGATGTCTTGAACGATTCGTACCATAAGATATTAAATCACGAAGGTCACGGAGCAACAAACAATGTGATGACATGGATCGTATTGTTTTAACATACCACTGAAAACATATGTGTCCTTGTTTTAAATGGAGGTTTATATTCGCCGTTTCGAGTCATTACCACTGGAGGAAATTTATTTTATCTATCAACGGTAACCATTAGCGGTGCAACTATTTTGTAAAGAATTGCGTAATGTTATTAGTTCATATGACGCGTAATGGGTTTGCTTTAATTTACTATTACAAAATGATTGTTTAGGTTTGCGTTGGTACGATTACTGCATTGTTTCTCGTACAAGGAAATGTCGCAACCACATTGTGGAGCTAAGTATATTGGTTCGCATTAATATGCATTTAGAAATCGTAGCTATGAATTCTTATGGGCGCTTGAGAGAGAAATCGTTTGCAGAAGGATTAGTACGTGCCTACTCATTACCGAGTTTGTTTATTAAATATTGTATATTATGATAGTTTTCATAACATAACATGTAATTGAAACCGGTTTTGAACTCGTCATACATCGATGAACTATTATTTCATGTATTTCAGAATTAAAACTGTGTACTTATCAACATTGAACATGAATTTGTTATTTGTTAAATTTGTTTTAAAAATTAAACGTATGATACCAACAAATATAAATAATGTAGGTATAATGTAAAGTAATAAGTTGACTATTTATTTACCATCAAATCAGTCAAATATAGAGTTCTAGTAATGTAATATATTTATATTAGTATCACATTTACCAAGGCGATGAACTTTAGAAACAAACAAAATACTTCCTTACTGTAAAAAGGTAAACGCCGCTCTACGAGTAGTAAGTAAAGCACAAGGCTGTATTCACATATTTGCACTCGTTTTCAATGTAGCACACACATCGTTATAAGCACAATACCATATTATTTTTGTAATATGAAAAAACTGTCACAGATAACACAGCACGTTACGTTACAAATTGGGATATTTCGAAATGCATGCGCGCGCGCCACTTGTACACGCTCACTCGCAAACGTTCGGCCGGTGACTGGCGCGAAGCGAAACGTAGGCCCAGGTTATCGGTAGTAGGTACTGTACTAGGACTGGTTTTCGTTCGGGTTCCTCTACTGTTGGTGACTGATGATTACACTCATTGCTATTGACGAGCGTGTGCTTGTTGCTTTTTTAATGTTACCGAGCGGGCGAACTGCGTTACGTTTGGTTGGTTAATCGTTTGTGTATAATTAAAAATCCGGTTTTATGGCGTCTAAAATTGCAAAAGTTCTGTAACGACAAGGGGAAAAGCCCTCGAGAGCGTTATGTGGGCCAGTGGTAATGGCTGTCGTGCACGTGTCAAGCCGGGGCGACGAGTAGGGTCGAAATGTAGGCTAATAACAACAATAATAATACACATGTGACTTTTAAAACTTATTAAGTTACGTTACAAATAATAGTGTTATATAATACTTCCGGGATTACACAATCATAAGAGATAAGTATCAAAATAAGGAAATCTTCTCCTACACGTTTAATAAATGAAATGGTTTTAAGTAGGTACATAATTAAATATATGGTCAAGAATAACAATATCTTATTATGATATGCTATTTCTATAAACAGATAAATGATTAGTAAGATATATTAATGTACCGCACAAATGAATGAACCATTTTTATTTTTTTCAATAATTCATCATGGACTCTCAATTAAATGACAGAGTTTATTTTTATCAGCACAGAAAGCATTCATAATTCTTAGCACAGCAATAAAACGATAATTCTATTTAGCGTTGAGAACAGTTGTAATTAAAATATGTGAGCGTTTAATTGTGGTCAAGAGTCAACTGCCGTAATTGGTCATTAGTCGGTCGAGAGATCGAGGGCTCCTTGATTAGTAATTGACTCGACTCTGGCCTTGTGTCTGCTGCAAACACTGTCGATACAATAATCTTATACTGTAACCAAGAAGCCATATTTAATTTTGGAAAATATGTAGGCGTAAGTAGGCATCACTGATTGATTTGAAGTTTTGTGGTATTATCAATTAATATTACTATTTAATGTAAACAATAAAATTAGTAATTCTATAATGAGGTCATTCCTATAGCGAATCATAAAATATGTAGTACAACTATAAACACCTGTTGAAGTGACTTCAAAAATAAACGTACATGCAGCGTTATAGGATTTATCACGTTTCTCGATCCATAAAAAAGGCGTGACCGCGATTGGTCACGTACGAAGCCGAATGTTGCAGCCGATTAATTTCTTCGTGGTATTCATATATACATACATCTTGTACAACGTATTTATGGTAACGCAAGGACGTTCTCCCTAATATGTACGGTGATTAAAGACTGGACTATATTTTAACGCAGTAAGCTTAAACCCTTCGTATTATTCTGCTAACATGTAAAGTAGGTTCACAATGTCATGAGTTAATTTATTGGTTCTATTGATACTTTTACGTGGTCGGAAATTTTGGTTTTGAAGGCTTAAGAACAATATGAATTTGTTGAAGTCCGGGTTCTGTTCTTCTGTCTACTTGCGGAACTGAATGAACTGTTCGCTGGAACAATGCACAATGGCGCTGACACGTAGCGGAGATGTTCTCGAGCAGCTATTGTCACTTTAACGATAATGTTTTTCTTGCTAAAATAATACCTCCAGACCACTTTTCAATCTCTGTATAAAAGTGAGATACGATTCGTTACAATTTCTAAAGATGTATTGAATAATACATTCTTAGCGCTTTAGATAGAGTTTTAATATTATTCAATATCTCCAATATTCTGAAATACAAAGCAATACAGTTTATAAACATAATATTTTTAGAAAAAAATAATTTACTTGTGGGCTCTAGCTTGTAAAAATCCGTTTAGCACGTTGTATCCTAAAAGAAGTACCAGAAAGTGGCTATTTACATGTTTAATAATACTCGTAACTTCTCTCCTTTCATTACAATGATTTTTATTGTATGTATAAGTTTACATTGCTTTCTATTTGTGAAAATGTAAACGGAGAATACTATCTAACATTTACACACTACCTTGATCGGTATGAAAACAGAACGAAAGTAGTAGAATATATATGAGAACAAACACGACATAAAATAATCTACCTTAATATTTAAGCCGTGAGGGACGTGGAATAAGCTGAGGTAAAAAACAATGTAAATATATTTTGAACTTGTCGCGAAAAAGTTCAGTACACTCGGCACTAAAATCCTAATATAGTATTCCGCGCATGCAATACAAAACATCGCCAGATTTCTAATTTTAGAGCTGATCACGAATCCTTCATGAGTCACTCGACCGAGCGGTCTGTCGATGTTAGTAGTGTACGCAATTGACCTTGCAGGCCGTGCCATCTCTTCTTAACAGGGCCTTTGTGGGATCAATCTAATAACACGTCCGCTTCGACCATTTATTGCTTGACCATTCACTAGACCTGCTTCGTAGCTCGAATCGTTCATCTATTAATGATTGGACCTATAACACACCCGCATACGAAGTACTTTTATTTCCTTGAGGTTTATTACATAAAATGCTAAGCTTCATCTAATGTTACTTAAAAAGAGATTTTCTGTGAGAAAAATAATTTTTTCCTTAGTAGTTATTCGCAGGCTTGTTTTTAATAATCCAACAGTAAGTCGTTGTGACCTTTTACTTTAAGCTGGAATATATATGTTGCTTTGTTGTTTTATTCAAAGACGACGCAGCTTTACCTTGGACTAGGAAAGTCTAACTTTTATTACACTATTAAAGTGTAAAGTAGTTGCATTGTTTAAATCTTTGTATCCGAAACGAATATCCAATTTTCGTGTCTGACAAGTTTTAACCCGTTTTATGGAATTTACGAAATTCGGTCATGGCATCTTTATATTTCATAGCGGAATGTTTGGATGATTTATTATAAACACGAAACTCATTAATCATTCGGTGCCAATTCGACACCGACCTAATTATACGACGAGAATGTTTGTTTTGTGCTTCGCGGGTTATTTAATTTACTTAATTGAAATCGAACTGAAATTCATTGTACATAATTAACAAAATATTGTTTACCGTTCAACATATACATAAAGTGTTTCACCTGTAAAAATAATTAAAATGCTCATTATATGTGCTTTAATAATAGTGAACGTATGATTGCTTAATTATTTTTGTTTATTATTAATTTATACATACAATGTACTTTTAGAGCACGAGCGCTGTGAAGTATTCTGGTCAATTTATTATCACCAAATTGGGAGTTATTCGCCAAATGGAATACAATGGAGTAGAACTGTGAATGAATCTAAAAAAGTTTATTATCTGTAAAAAGCAGCGGTAAATCTAGGGCGAGTGCAATCAAGAATTAAACCGTCGTTTTGCATCAGCTAAATGGAGTGCGGTGGGAAATCTGGTTTTTGGTACGAAATGGGAATTTGTATCAGCGATTGTGACACCGCGTGGATAAAATGAATGTAGGCACGAAATCGTTACTGCTCAATTTTAATTATTTATTTGGATCAATAGTAAAGCAGAAATTTGATAGAGAAACGAGAATTTAATAACGGCTTGGCCTTGATATGGGTGATTTACAAATGTTTATGCTTCAGAAGACTGTTGTTTTACGTTAAACAGACGGTTTCGTTTAGTTGTAGGTTAAGTGACATTCCTCTATTAATTATTATGTAATAACACTGCTAACAAATAGACAACACATAAAATTATATTCATTAAACATATTTGTTTGGTCTTTGATACGTATTTTTCTGTTCATTTTTCAAAGCTATTGGTTTCTTACATTCCATATCTTATACTCGTATATGGTGTTTTTAATACATATTTATATAGTATAAACTAATTTACGGGCGAATTTATTCACTTTTCTGCTCTTTAAAAAAATAGCATAAGCAGTTGACTCTTTTTATACTACTCTTTAATGACCTCCCGAAACGCAGTTCCAGCAACTTCCGCCCTCGTGAACTTATATCTGTAGTTTGTGAAAAGAAATAAAATTGTATAAAGCAAGTACCGGACTGTTGTTGCAGGGTTGCGTCGTTATGTTCACGTTTGAGGTCTTCAAAAACTTCGTTATTGCCATAGTAGAGTGGCTTTGTCATGATAAAAAACGACTGCTACGAGAACGCTTTTGATGTCCTTTTTCTAGAACATAGGATAGAAACGTTAACATTACGATATGTAGTTATTGTTCTTCAATTCCCAAGTGACATTGTTTTCTATCAAGTTGTCCGAGAAAGTGACAGCAATATTTTGAACAACTTCAGTAAAAGATGAGTCTTAAAAGCTTTACGTTCATTCATTCATGTACTGATCATTTACATATATTATTCGTTAGTTACTCAATGACGGGAAGTTTTGCCAATCGAGCAGGGAGTAGAATTATTCTAAGAGACTTACAAAACAATATCGAAAAAAACACGGTAAATTAAAATGGATTGCAAACTGATGGTGAACTAATCCGGTTGTTTATTTTTTGTCGAATCCCTTTTGAGCGTCTTACAAAATAAATATTCGGTGTCAATTTTAAACTATAAATACTGTATTTTTGGCCATATATACGATTTGTCATAGCTTCAAATCAGACTGAAGAAGCTTCTTATAAATATATAGTTAAGACGGAGTATTTGTTGATATTTAAAGCAACAATCCAATAGAAAAAAAACAATATGTGGATGTAACACAAGACAAGCTTCGTGGCGTAAGTAATATTCAACGAGTATAGTAAACACATCATATCATGATATAAACAGTGGTATAATAATTAAATGTACAGTAACTTCGGTTTATCTGTAACGGGAGAATCTCACGAGATCAAAACTTGGAGTAAAACACATTATCAGACATGCGATATGCGTATGTTAGCGATATTCAAACATGACTTTTATCAATTTGGTTATATATATTTTCATGGTTGATGGTGTTGATTTATAGGTGCGGCATAGGTATTTAAAAAAATCCTTGACTTCAAAAACTGTATTAAATATTATTCAATTGGTTTTTATTAATTTCTTACTGAGCTGATTTTTCTTAAATTAATTTGTTAGATATTCTCATTACATGCAACACCAAGCTATAGGATGAGATCGTTCTAAACTCAATGCATATTTTAGTTACAGGATAATAATAAAAAAATTATAACTGCCGATAAACTATACAACTACAGTCAAATATAAATCTGTTATTATCAACCTCTCAATCATATTTTTATTTAGTATGGTTTTCTCATCAAAGGAAACACTTAGAGGGCAGATATAAGCTGAACACGTGATGTCTGCAAGGATAGATATTTTTTTGGGCATTGGTTACAAATGTTATGCTTCTTATAATTATCTATAGGTAACTTAAAAGATATAACTACATTTCTATTTAGTGAAATAAAAAAAAATAACAGACAAGTACTATTACATTTCCACACTATTATCTACGATTTTCCTATCACTTTTGCTCATATACCATTAAAAGTAGCTGCCATTAATTACGAACCCTCTTGGCAGCGCTTCGGCCTCCAGCAGTGATCCGTGAATTTTATTGTTTCCTTTGATACGAATCGGCCAAACTTCGCTTCCATAGCCGCGGTAAACTTTGCGTCGCGGTATTAATCTTATAGTTATTTACTTGTATGAATACAGCCGTGGAAAGGAATTTGTTTAGTGTTGTGTGTGTGAATTATCCATAGCGGGAACCGGTTTTGGTATTAGCCCCTAACATCGCACGCTTTAAACAGTGGAGTTGGTATAACAAAAGACTGTCTAAAACATGTATAGCTTCGTATAATTGTACACTATATTTTTAACGTTTTATTATTATCTTGGCTTGTGACTTGTGAAGACTAGTTCCAAAAAAAACAAACGGCTCGCTGGCTTTTGATGAAAAATAAAAGTGGTTTATTTATATACTTATCTATTATTCATCAATGTAGTCTTAATCATAGTATCATAACATATCATAGTATGTGGTATGTAGAGATTTTGAACTCGTTCTGGAATCATTAAATATCGTTGTTTTGTTATTAACATTTGAGGTGCCTGTTATGCACTATGCTATAACAGTAATACAGCATTGATCTTGCACGAGCCTATTAAGGATGTTCATAAAATCTATGGGCATAATATATGTATACAGTGACAGCCTAATAGTTTAGCTTTCAGCCTCCCACTTGGGGGACGTAGGATTCGATCCTGGGCTAAAATAGGACAAAAAATTGTGCGTTTAAGGATTAAATATCACGCGTTATAACGACAAAGGAAAACATTGCAAAATTTAAACTTTATACTTCTCTATAATATCCTCTAAGGCATTTAAAGTTTTTCAACCTGCACTTATTCAGTGTGGTAGACTATGGTCCTAAGTCTCATTGTAAGACGAGACCCGTTTCCAACAGTGAATAGGTAAAAGGAGTTAAATAATGTAGAAACTCAAGATATATTCCTTTTAACCCCACGTAATATAATAATTCAGTTTCCAGACATATAGTTGACGTTAGTTACGTCCCCAGTGTTTTCTAAATATAATGTCCACATTTCGAGAAGGAGTTTCATAAAGTGATATATAGTTTGTTAGGTACTTACATATGAATAATACATACCCCTCGAACGAGGTTTCTAATGTATGGTGACTGTACAAAATCTACTGTACAGTGGTTTTAGGAATAAGCTGTAATAGTTTTTGTCTACAAGGAAACATTTTCCTAAGCGGAGTACGACACAATTTGGTTGTTTAAACTTAGTTACTTGGCGGTGACAAAAAATTTGTGTCACAGCTGAGTACGGGTCACTATCCACGATAACGAGATGCTTGAGTTATATTCCAGAACGCTGTTTCGGTACTAACTGCTAAGTGGCCGACATATTTAAGGGCCGATCACGCCCTGACATATAATTGCAATATGACTCTTGAAGTACTTTATTACTGTAACAGTGGTCATTTAGGAAATTCTGTCTTATCTGATTAGACATAGATATCGCGTGTAACATATATAAACATATTTTTCTTGTGTTCGAGTACCTACTATTATTTGGTTATTTATTGTCTCCGAATGCTAAATATTGAATTTTAGAGTATGTTTAGTTATAATTTATTTTATTTAATATTTATGCACACTTCCATTTATAGTTACGTTAAAAATACATTGCAAAGGTACTGTTTATCTCTAAAGACATTTCTTATAGCAGACTTGCGACTAGACAAGTAGTTAAAAAATGATTTATTTTGATCAGTATACATGATTTCGATTGTTTACAACGAATGAGGGGATTTTAATTAAAAGACTACTACAGTGGTAAAGGGGAACAAATTGCTGAGCGTAGGGTACGAGCCATTAGTTGCCGGTATCGCTGACGCAGTAAATCTACCGCGCCGCCGTTCTAAATCTAAGCCGTAATTGGCCTTTGCACAAAACGGCACAAAACCTTATGAAATGTGCTCGCCTTGCAACACTGACTGCCACCATTGCATTTGGGTTCTATTAAAGTTAAGTACAGGTTACGATCGCGTTTGCACACGCTATTATAATTTTCACTGCATTTTGTAATGTGTGTCTATATGAGTCTGATTTGCAGCTGTTATAGCCGGTACAACTATGTGGCCGTAAAGAGTACATCGGAACTTAATCCTCAGAAGTATGGGCCCGCGGCTACTTATATAAGGCTTGTTATGTTACTTCTACGATTCCAACAATCACTGAAGAGCAATTACATTTCCATTTTATAAGGGAACCGCTATGGTAATTACCAGGATTCAACAAGCATTAGTAAAAAGAGAGAAGCTCTCTAACCGCATGTGATGATCATTCCTTTCTTTTTATCTCATAAATTGTAGCACTTACACAAATTGTGTGATAATAACACAGTACATTAGATACGAGTGGTATTGGCGAAGTCACGCTCGTTTCAGTAAGAGGTTGCTACTACAATCAAAGTACGACTGGCTGCAGGCCAGACTTCGGATTTTTGTCATACTGCGGTTAGAGATGTTTACACTCGACTTCTGTAACTTACTACTTTGTTATCATCTCTCTTTGAAATATAGAACATCTACATGAGGTATGACAGTACCAAGGTTTATAACTAGCATTAAATTGTTATACGTTATGTTTTTATCATTAAACTTGATACAAAATATGCAACAAATTCAGGTACAACTAAATGGTTTGTATTCAATTTGTTTAAAAATAATAATTAACAATAAGTAGGTAATAAATAAAATGTTATCCAGCAATTACTTCAAAATCGAAAGATTTTTAACGGAACATACTTACGATGCACCAATTTAGGAAAAAGTATAAGTATACATAGTTTGTTAAAAAATAGCTTTATGTGAGTTTATGAAGTTGTAAAGTCAAGTCGTAATGGATTACGATTGAATAAAAAATAATAAGCGATAAATTTGTATGCTTGAGAGAGATAAATTAAGAAATACAATATCAATCAGGAACGTTTTAAAAGCTGCCAATAACATCGGTTTCCATTCGGAAATCGAATGCAGGTACATACATTTATTTTGAATTTATAGGGATTCAAAACAGTTACAAAAGTAAGTATTTTGTACTGGCCAAGAGTATCTTAGCGAAGATAAAAACCAGGGATTTTAAATAAATACGAATAAAATAAATGAAAATATGTTATGTTCGTGTATGTCACTCATAAGTTTAACATCTCTGTTTAACAAAAGGTCATTGAAATTAAAGGAGCCTCGGATATTAACCGCTTTGTCGATCGCCGCACAACTCTCAATATTCTGTAGATTCGTTAGAAAGTTATTGGGAACTGCAAAATTCTAGCAGGTGAGTGTCCAGGTAGTTTGGGAATTGAACCGAGCGGGAAGATTATCAATGTTTAGTGGAGCGTGTGATTGGTTCTCGAACACTGCCGTCACGGAGTGCGTTCTGCCGATGACCGATCGTTCGGTTTGGTCACTTGCTCATTCAAACGGTCAGGCCATTATCAAATGTACCGTCCCTGACCTAGTCGTTAATAAACATTTAAATTATTGGTACCGTTCTAGTAACAGAATGTATTAATTATTGATATTCTACTCCCACAATGAGTCTCCGAGAGATCCGAAAATATTATTGTGATTTCAGACGGTTTAATATCACTTAAGCATAGTTACATTAACCTAAAAGTAGACTTGTTTGATCTCCGTAAGTATATAGAACGTCGTTAAAAAAGAGATAAACTGATATTGCTCAAAGGATTTACGGCTTGAATATTTTACATTTTTCGCAGATTATTTTTAAAAAGCTTTCTAGCGAAAAATGAAATTAAGCCTATCTCAATATTTGATGTAGATAGGTAAGTACGTAGATAGGTAACTTTATCCTTGAATATTAACGCTTCACAAAGCCAGGCTTAAAAAGTACCCAACGAATCCTTTGGTCGTTCATCCACTGGCGTCAGTAAGTTTTTTTATCGTATTTACCTTTATGCTCAGTTAGCCCGCCGCTGAAAATAAAAGGATGTGAAAATTTGTCGAGTCGTGGTCATAAATATCCGAAAGCGACAGCAGGGTCCGCCATTTTCCTGTTGACAAAATCGCACCCACAATACATTCAAACTTGTCTAAAGTTTCCATTGTTTATTGCTCGCCACGGAGATTAAGTAGAACGCTCCTATACCCCTTTTAATTCAATTACACTTTTTTTATGAGTAATGTGCTTTATGAAGCTGCCTAATTTGTGTATATATTATAAATAACAGCATGTTACACTACGGATTTTTAATATCACGGTTTTGGGCACACTTAAAGTTTAATCCGCCTTTGTACTGTGCTGATACGAATTGTTGGCTTTATACTCCGCACGGAATTATAGGCGGCATAGTCTATAGTAATTGTCTTTTATATTATTATGGTCGTCATAGACAATAAAGTCTGTTAGAGCTCTAATTAAAATGAAAAAACAAATTGTTTCACTAAATCTGTAGTATAGTGATAAATTGTACTAAGTAATCAATTATAATGCGAGTACTTACATTCGTTATGTACAAGAGTTAAGTACCAGAATTAAGTCTGAACTGATTTTTATTGTAATTTCAGAAGTAGTATAATGAAATTAAATGAGTCCTAAAATAAATTTTGAATTTCAATTTTTTTTTTCAGACGAACATAACATTTATGCTTTAAATTTATAGCTAAATATGTGCATTATACAAACGTAAGTATTATTTCATTGATAGCATTCTTTTGTACCGGTAATCGATATTGCCCACCGAAGCGACGGCGTCGAGTGTCGACCACATCTTGAAAAGAAAACAATCTTGATGAAACGTTCCGCAATAAAGAGGGAACGTCGCGGAGCTCGACGCTTTGCGATTTCGTGAAAATAAAATAGGCCGTCCTCATCCGGACGAAGAGTGGAAAACTTTATTTTCATGCCGAGCCTTGCAACCGTTATTGTCTCTGCTAATAACCTCATTCAAATATCCAATTCTGGATGTTCAGCTTAATGAGATTTTTCATCATAGAGCGGGCACAATGAAAGCTGTAAATACAAAATCTTAATGTACATAGATGCTTGCCGCTCGCGAAATTTCATCCTTGTTTTTTATTATGATATCTTTGAGTTGGTCCATTAACGTAAAGCTGATGTTATATTAACATTATCATTTTGGTAATACAACAGTTAAATTAGTTAAGATGTCAAACTGGAAGAGTTCGAATATCTCGTGTTAAACTTCCCTTTGGCGCACTACCATAGTGGTGGAAGGCTAACTCATTGTCGGGGACTTCATACATAAAGTGTACATGATTTAAAAATCGTTACCTATAAACATTAATGGGGATTAACTGCTTCCCGAATCAAACACGACCTTCCCTAGCGATTCTTAGATTGCGTTTCGTACATTTAAATACATATGAGTAATGGTTATAACTTATTTATGTTTTGACAACAATATAAAAAATAATTTCACTAAACCATTTCCGGCATCAAGAGTGTGTTGTCCAGTCTAAATAAAGGTTTCTAGAATGAAAGTAGTAAGTGAAAAGGTTTCGAATGGTCAATCCACACTTGATATTCGTCGCACGAATCGTCGACTTACAAATTCGGCAAAGAGTGCAACGAATTGAATGTTTTAATCAAATTTAAAAATATACGTCTCGAAGCTATATATTCCTTGCGGAATTGTGGCAAGCATCCTTCGCGGTCGCCCCATTCGGCACTGCTCCAAGCACGTATACAATTTACTTAGCCGCGGTCCCGCCTACATCGTGATTGGAATATATTCAAAACTTTAAAATATGCTAGCCGATGCAAATTTTGTTCTTACATGGTGAATGGTGATAGTGGTTAAACAAAAGCCTGTTTCTTATAAATATAATGGTTGTTGTATACAACTTCAATAACATAACAAAAACAAATTCAATAGAGAAGTTGTAAATATTGCGAATAGAAATAATGAATAACGTAAAAACGTTTTGCTACTAAATAAATATGAATAAAAACTTTACAAGTTTCGTCGATTTTGAATAGACGAGCATACGGAAATCTCTGAAAAATAGTGCCTTTGGGAATACGACATACACCAAAGATTCCTCATGCAAACTGCTGGCTATGAAATGCCGTCGTCTTTTACATATTAATTTTGCTTATTGGTGCAAAATAAGTAAGTCAAGAAGTAGAGCGGAAGGCGGTACCACTTAAAGAGTTTCTGCCGAATTACGTGTCAAACGAAATTTTTGATACACTTCAGCTGAAGTAGTAGTAGTAGCTAGTAGTACGTATGTAGATATAGTAAAACAATTTTGATTAAAAAATAAGCACCTAAAGAAGGAATGTTTGCAGACATGCACACTTTTAAACTGGGTTAAGTCGATCACCTTGACCTAGCTTATGTGTTTCTACAATAGCTGCTTGTCTGAAAATTGGAAAGCGGCATAATCAGCGCCTGAAAGCACGGAAAAACAAAAAGCAACGACTACTTAGCACTGAAGCATACATTTCTATCTGATGAGGGTTGACGGCGAAAATCTAAACATACCGAGTACATAATATTTAGGCGTCACAGCAAATGCATTTTACATATTTATCATTTATTGGTAGTTACTAATATGATGTGTTTGCAGTTCATTTAATTCACTGTTCATTTTATGATTTTATAATATTGTTTTTAACTAAGTTAAGGAGCTATTGGTGGTATTGAAATCAATTATAAAATTATGATAAGGCATATAAAAATCAACCTTAAATGTGTATACAATATTTAGTGAATTTTTTTTACAATGAATAAACATTTCTCACTCCACAAAAATGAAAAAAACAAACATGCTTAAAATATCCAATAATAATTGGATTGCTCTTTTGCAAAAGCGCTATCAATAGCTAATACAGAAACGAAGGGGGTGATTAATAAGTGAACATTTTACTCGAATAAGGGCGCAAACCTTCGCCCGGAGTTATGCTAACGAACTGCTATTATGTTACACCCTCGTGTCACTGTGTGAAGGTTTTGCACTCTCGACCGAGTTATGGCAGGGGTTGTTTTAGAAAATCATGTGTTGCTTTCAGGAAAAGCTGTCAGTGGTAACGCGCCAGGCGGCGTGGACAGACGCGCGAGTGAAACCGTTTCGTATGAAACTCTGAAGCGCGAACGAATGCAAACAACTTGCTTAGAAATGATTATGAGAAAAGTGTAATATTTTTTTTACTTTCTCGTATAAAAGTTTGAACGCAAAACTGCGCGAGTGGTAAAGTTTGTTCCAAGTTCACGAAGTGTTAATGGATTATTATGTTTTTCTGATAATTGGAATGTTTGAAATAAGTAAGTTATTTGTCGAAATATTATTTTGTTTGTTTTTGCAAAAGAAATTTGACTTTCCTTTTGGTCGAGTGGTTAGAGATCCTGACTGCTAAACATGAGGTCTTGGGTTCGATATCCACCCTGGACAAACATTTGTGTGATGAGCACATTTGTTTGTTCTTTCGGGATGTAATATAAATATCTATATAAGTATTATATTGTATGTATATAATATGTACTTAAGCAGCTGCCTGGTCACCGCAGACTGCCTAGTTTGAGATCAGATGATTCTGTATGAGGATGTCCCACGATAATATTATTATTATTATAAATATATGTGCTTAGGTTTAAAGTGGTAGCGTTTGGAAAACTTTCTACAACCACGAATGTAGCATATTACCTATTTAAATGATTCTCTTCATTTTGTTGTCACTTGTTTTTCTTAAGATTCTTTTGTGATTGGCTATACATATTAGTTTCATAGTAGATTGATGGCAACTAATTGTTGATATTCGAAGTGACAGACACATAACGCCACAAGATTGTATTGAATGCAAAAATATAATACTGGAG
>DWDX01001446.1:0-18675 GCA_018245675.1 Agara michaeli | reverse complement strand
TATCTTGACAAACTGGCACGCAACAGTGGGCAAGTCCCACTCTACTCGAGAGCCCGACACAAACAGTTTGTGGTCAGAAGTTTCGATAGGAATCGAACCAATATCGCTCTACCCGCTTCACGGTTCACTTTAGCCTCCAAGGATTCCCAAAGTTTCAGTATTATTTAATTTCACTTCTCGTTATTCGGGCGGATTAGACTACATTTCCATTTTCTATAGTTACGACCAACAAATAACAATATACAACTAGAAGAGGGATAAATTAAAAATACATTCGTACCTACCGTTTTAATTAATTAATGTCGATAGTAAATGCAAAAATACAAAGCTGACTGTTTTCTTGTCGCAACGGAAAAGTAAAGTTGGCCCGGGCGTATCAGCGAAAGAACGAAGCAACGCTTGCTGCTCTGTCATCGTTGCGAAAGTTTAGACGAATTTTGACGATCGCGTTTCATTAAATGGCGTTTTAGTGCCAAAGGAGTGCCGCTTTTATTTCACAAAGCGAGTGCTGTATAAACGTAAAGCTAAAGTTTTAGAGGATACTTCGTTAGCAGCTCATTCAAAGGTACAGAATGAGAAGAATCTTTGAATGGGGTGAATATATTTCCCGTTATTGTGTTTTCTTTGAGATTTTATTCTAATACAGAAAAGGTGTTCACTAGTGTTGTATTTAATGAGTAAGCCGGTTTAAATTGTGTTTATTGAGGTAGGTATAAAGGTCGTGACTAGATAACGGACCGGCATAAGTAATTGGGGTGAATATTCTCAACAGGAAATTCCACATATTTTTTATTATGTAGTAAGTTTATAAAAGAAAACAATAAATAGTTTTTTGAAAATAAATTGGGTCAGCTTAAAAACTTTATTTATAAACATACTGTCCCATATAAATTATATTAATAACTGATCATTACAGAAGTCATCATGGTAATACCATATTACAAGTATAAAGCTATTATAATAATCAAGCTTACATAAATTGAGGAAAAGTAGGATAGGTCTCGGTACATACTTCATATCTTAATGTGTTCTCGGCAAAACGAGCATTATTGAAATTCCATTTAGTGGCGCCTCGCTCTCCCAGCGAATGAAGCCGAGAATCTTTATTTGATAAATGCAACTTTTTAATTAAAACTTCTATTAATTCTGCAAAAACCACACATTCTATATACAACGTCTGGAACGGCAATGCCTTAATTTCTACGTCCAGGAAGTCAACTTACGTTGCTTTTTTAATTTACTGTTTTATAGAATTTCTCAATTGTAAGTCACGTTCATGTAATCCTGAATTATACACAGCTTAAAGCATAAAAATGTTTAATATTTAAAACTACTTTTACTAACTGTTGGATTCTAGTTGGGAACGAGGTTAGTGGCGTTGTGAAAAATAAGTTTAAAAAATTATCGACGCTTGCACTTAAAGTTCTATTAACGAGTAGTTGCTCCGTATATCGTGAGCAACACAAACTTTTAATTCCCAGGCGAGTTGAAAAATTTTAAACTGTGGGCGGAGCCGGCGGCGTAGGATGGTGAGCCTTCACATGGACCGCATAAGATCTCTGCTGTTCTACTGATTGTTATACTCGAGAGCGGGACCGCCGCGGGCTACCTGCCATAATTTGAGAGTCAAGAAATTACTCATAATAATGAACGTAGATACCTAACCAATGATTTGGGGAGAATAAAACGTCCAACTTGTTTTATAAAAACTAAGCGTTTTTGAACCAATGCATAAGAAATCTGTTCTTAAGACACGTTTGTCTTCCTAAGAATGCATTTTATTCACATTATTCACAAAAGATCATCTAACCAATGCCATAAACCACAAAACTGGCTTCGCTTCGTGTAAGCTTCCTGTGCTCATTTTTCAAAGGTTTCTGTTTGCTTTCGTTTTTAAAGTCAACCGCACTTTTCACAGTTTAACCGTGTACATCGAATGTCGCCAACGTTATGTCATCCGCAAGCAGCTCGCAAGTCTGCTGTTGGCTTGCTTCCAAGCATCCACTCGGATCCAAGTCATATGTTAACTTGATTCGAGGTTACAATACAAACTATTCTATACAAGGAATATTGAAAAATGTATAAACAAAAACTAGTGGATGGTTGTTTATACTTGGAGTACATGGTTTGTTTTTTATTTTACATTTCAAAGCTACCGAAACTAAACTGCGACTAAAATAAACAACGAACATAAAACCACAAAAGGTAATCATTGTCTTTGTGGTGAGTCGCTCTTTGAAGAAAATATCTTTATAAGCTGGTCATTTGTGGGAGCTCTCTTGCGAACCCATTATTTTATGGCTAGTTTTTATAATGTCGAAACGCGTTCCTCCATTGAATATAACCTCTCGGGCCGTCTTATCTGTAACACTTTACCTAAATCGTATCGAAATGTATATGCAACAAATTGCTTTGCGTGCGGATTACAACCGTATAAAATTCGAGATAGGCCATTTGACTTAATAGAAAAATATAAGAGGAAAATACGGCCCCTAATTTTACTGGCTTTATTGTTTTGATAAAATATTCATTGTTCGTTACGGTTTTATTCTATTAACCAATTACGACAGACTAGCTGCTTTCGCATGATCTGCTTTCGTGATAAATTCTCACCACTGTATTTTTTATTGCAGGTCACCTTGAAGGTTACGTACTGTACGGTTTTAAGCCAACATAAACGTAACAAATAAGAGTTTGTCATCAATAATGTATATATTTATACGTGAATAGGGAGTTGGTACCCCTTTTGAAGCATAGTTAGAACGCGCACGACGGAGTGGAATATTTGGCAAAATTAAGGTTTATTAAAGTTATAGAAAAGGAGTGCAGAAATCAAAAATGTATAACTAATATATACTGCGACTACGTAAATAAAATTATTGTTAACACATTGATAATAGTTTACATGATTTAAATACACCTATATCATGAAAGGAAAATTACTTTTACGTTCTCGTACTTACAATATGTAACTCATCATTTCGAATAAACTCGCAAAATAATAAAATTGGAGAGAAAGTTTGCTTTCAGCACCTATTAAAAGCAACGCTATTTCACCCAATCATTCTGATGAAGTAAATAAAATATTGATGTTTCGTTAGACAAACTTCTGCGCTATCAAATAACATTATGACGATAACATTGCATCAAGAAAGCCACCAGTCTGGTTCCCTTATTTGTTTGTGAAAACTGATCGTACTGCGATAAGAAACAGAATTATAGAAAGCTGATAACCTAGAACAACTCATCTCACTTACCTTAGTAAGCACGAAGCTCTCTTATTTACTATGTAGACGTACAGGGGAGTCGGCGTAGAATATACTGTGGTTGCGGTAGCCATATATCCAGGCGTTCTCAGGTGCAACGGTTTCCAGTTTGTGATAACATAAATTCCGGTAACAAGTTGCTTATTCAATACGACCAAGACACACAAAAGAGAAAAAGTCTGTTTCTGTAAAGATGCAACATAAAGTTATTATTGACATGAAATATATATCGCCACTATTTCGCACTGAAGAAGGGTGGCTGGACTACGCCCCGGGCCTCTTGAGGTCGCGGGCAAAACCCTAGCCCAGCAATGGAACACAAAAGGGCTCGCAGCCAACTTATAAAATATATCGTGATTAACACGTAACGGTTACAACTTCACACAGGTAACGTTAACTGTTCTTGCATTTATAACCGTATATGAATTAGGAGAATCTGTTTGAATATTCGATGGACCTGTATACATCTGAGTCTTAGTATTCTGATCGTCACCGAATAGGAGTAAGGTTTTGATATCGAATTTAATAGCAGTCGTAAACCAGTATCATTGTATATCGCATATTATTGTATGTGGCAGATACAGCCTGCCGTACGAGTGTCACATAAAATATGTATTTATGTGATGCGTACAGATTTGTTTTACAAATTTATATATAATAGATATTGTTTCTTGTATTAAAATCTTGGCATTACAAAACAAATTTTCATATACATATATGTAGGATGGGTACATAAACATTTACGGATCCAATTTTTATAAAAATATACAAGTATACGAAAAACAATTTTTTTATTTTTATTTAGAGCAGTACAATATCTGCAGTATTAAAGTTAAAATTTTCACTACTTTGAAAAAATATGTCAGATTTAATGTGAACTTATATTTTGTTTAATCATATAAAAAACTCGCAGTCAGATTTATTGTTTGGAATAACACTATTGAACTGTTACTGTTCATCCATGGCCCATGAACTGAGTCGGCGGTTCCACGATCAGTATGCGCGGCGAGCACGTGACGGCATGCACTAGCGTCCGCTTGCCTCCGTGTATTTACATGCCACTATAAATAAATGCCAGTTATACCTATACATGTAATAGACTTCGCACTTGCCTTCACACAAATTTCGTACTAAACAATACACTTAATTTCCACTATATAAGGCTTTTATAGCGCACTGTAGCAGCGTGGTGTGGCACAATCCAGGCTTCTCGTAGTTTAGGGAAGACTCATTCATATCTCGCAGTAAGGACTTAAAAAAGGGTTTAATCATAATACGTCTAAATGGTTAAATTAGAGCAGTGCATTACATGTCCTTTAGAAACTACATAAGGCTAACTTAAAAACGTGTAATGATATTTTAAATTTTACAACAAACCAGTAGGTGTTGACCTATTTCGTTCAGTGGTAATTTTACTTCATATCAAATCTCAAATAGAAGTGATAGTGGAGTGTTAGTTGGTTTTGTTAGAGTAACTTGTGTCGTAGCTTGCAACGGAGTAAACATAGCTGCTTATCAGCAAAAATAAACGCTGCACCGGTAAGTACCGGCAGCTCGCAGTCATATTCACATGACAGTTCACTGTCACACTCTGGACGTTGGGGATTTTCCACCTTTCATAAGTTGATTAAAAAATACATATAGGTGAAATACATACACGTCAGTCAAAGACCAAAAATCTGCTTTGTTAGTCTACAAACAGCTATACGAAGCATGGGAAGACGGAAGCACTTTTAATTATCAGTTCATCTTATCTACAGTAAGAAGCGTGTGATATCAGTTTCCTGTGAGTATCTCTCGCTGTGTATCTTACAACAATGGGCAACATTTTCGCATCAGCAAGGCATCTTTATTGAGATAGATATTAAAAATTAATGATCCGGATTCATGTTAGTATTGTTCTTCATCAACAATAAATTTGTTATTTAAAAACCGATACCGATGTCTCTATTGTAATAAGCGGATGTCTTTTATTTCGTAATGCGGGTGACGTTTTCATGGCGAAATTCGTATGCGGGCCAATGCGCTGTAAAATGTTAATCTGTGTAGGAGAATCATTTTTAGTAACGTACGTATTTATAACTAAACAAACCAATAATAATTTAAACAAGTAATAAAATTAAAATTAACTACAATATGTACAACCATCACGTGCGGTCGCACTCAAATAACTTAGACCAAAAAATGTAATTTGGAACAGAAACGGAAACCCTCAAAGTGAGAAACTGATCAAACAGCCAAGCTTTACCCTAAGAGTTTTGTTAAACCCTCTGTATCAACTGCGGAAGTTTCCACACACAACGCACTAGCGTTTTGTCCCCAACAGCTTAACGCCGTGTTCACATAAAATAAATAGGGCACCTAAATAATTTAAGCATAATTCCCTTTATTCTATATACTAATATATGTATATGTGTAATCGATATTAGCGCAGAAATGGCAGTATTCGCAATAATGAAATAACCCATATGCTAACATATACCTACAATCACCTGACTACTTCAAAAGTACTCGTTGCTAATGTAGTTTGCTTAAACATAAGAACTAATGCGGCGGGTAAATAAGTGAATAAGTTAAATAACTACCAATCGCTAATATCAACAGCTTTATTACCTACTTACATTTTTTATTTATTTGTTATTATGGGTTTTAGCTGAGGGAGCTAGCTAAAGAAGCAGATATAACAGCGATAAATATTGTCGCTATTGAACGGCGTAAAAATATATTTTTGCATCGCTAATCGCGGGGCGTACTTTTATGTTCTGGTCTTTATTATCCCGCGTCCGCATCACAGAGCCGCGATGTCAATCGCGATTCCTTTTTTGTTTTCCGTTCAGACAATAGCGGGAAAAATGTTTTCTACGTGTGGGGGCGGTGGCGTGGAGTGTGGGGTCAATAGCAGGAGCACTAATCTCTGTCGGGATCGTTGGGATTAATGGCTCGTATTGCCGTCTTTGTTGTTTGTTCCTAAGTTCCGGTTTGCTTAGTTGTACAAGTTTAGCAATGCACTGTTAACACAAAGATGTAATTCCAAACGTTTTGTTGCCAGTGGATAATAAAATTATTGTTTATCTATTAAAAAAGCTGTTTATCTATCCATTACGTAACCTATCAATGTTAAACCTTTAGTCCATTTCCTCGGTTGCTTACATTCAACTCGGCGTTCGGTTTGCATGTGTCGTTTAAAATAAATATGCGAAACACGAATGCTGTTACAATTTGTCAATTTACGTCTACCGCGCCCGCCTAATGTCAAAACGTTCGAATTTCCGCTGGAAAGAGTTTTCATTGCTTATACGTACAATGCACGTCCGTCCATACTCGGAAATTAAATTGTATACGTGAGAATAAAAAAATGTCGAATCAAATATGCCTATTAGGGAGGGCGCTGCAACTAATTAAAATAAAATTGTTAAAACAGATCCCCGTTCGCGCTGTGCTCCCCAGACTAACTTTTAACGAGGATATATTTGATTTCGACCAACCCTTTGGTGATTTTACTATTGAGTCTGGCTGCAAATAACTCCGTAATTGCCTTCAAACAACTTCCAACTTTGGGGAGAACACCGATGCTACATCTGTTTTGGGATCCCAAAGCACCAGAAACAGAAGATAAACATGAACCGAATCAGTATTAGCGTCATGTAGGCGTTTATCATTCGTATTTAATTTTGAGATTGATCAATACTTCATAACAATTTTATTTCAAAAATTTGCTGAATATGGTACAAATTTATATTGTACGTATGTACGCATGTACGTAGAGCCGAAAGGTACCTAGAGTTCATTACCGCACCAAAGTAATTGACGCTGAACCGACGATTGCATGAAAAGCGACAAAGAGAATTTCATGTAGCAGATTGTGCTTGCCGGATTTTTGGTAACGGTAAAACTCCCCATTCAGATTAATGTTCCTATGATTTTCAGACATCCGAAAATGCTGCACGTGTACGCTTGATTTAACGAGCAAAAAACTTTCATTAAAGTACATTTGTAGAATAATACATACATACATACATACCGTCACGCCAGGTCCCTAACGGAGTAGGCAGAATAATAGAATAATCAGTTAATAAATACAACTTAATATGACATCTTTCCTAGACAGCGTGCACGCGTACGCATCCTAATATCCTAGATCTAGTAGGTACGTGTGTATGTACGTATGTGGACTAAAGCATGAACTAATATAAAAACTAAGTAATAGTTTGCTGCCGTCAGTATCAAACCTGAAAGTCCTTTGTCAGTCCAGTATCCGGCACTATAAGGTATAAAGTTAGATAAGTTACATACTTAATAAACAAATTGGCCAAAATCTATTTTTGCTTTCGATAATGCCCGTGACGTCACGAAGCTAAGATATACAAAGTTTATAGAAGGTATCCTTTTGTAACCTATAATATAAATTATTTGTCACACAATGCATAGTTTAGGTACAGTGTTGTTGTACCGAGCGGAACTGAACAAACAACAAACTGGGATTCGGCAGTCATTGTCTTTATGTAGTGTGATGCGCCGTTTGACTGTCCATTACACCAAGTCCCGAGTTCTTTGAGCTAACGAGACTGAACAGAGACAATACACGTATTGCGGTCCATTTAAATTTAGATCGTGGAGATTTGCTGATTGGTTTGAACTATTTGATGATCATTTCAGTTGAAATTGTACAATACATTTGAAATTAATTTTATTTATATAAATGAACTACCCTAAAACACATTTTATCATAGATTAGACACATTGCTTTTTATTTACTATTATTTTTATAAACCCAGCTACGCTTTCAGATGGTTGGCTGAATAATGTTTCATTTTTGTTCGTATTAAATAACGAATACAGATGTATGCGAGTATATGGGGTAGAAAAGCTTTTAAATAAATTGTAATTTCTCTCAACAATGTTTCTAAAACCTTTTGGATATTACTGTTTGGTGTGGCGTTACACTCGCAACACATTTAGATAATAGGTGAGCACATCTGATGAGGGTAAAATGGAACAGACTGTTTGTAAGAGCAGGAGTTGACAAGATCTCAAAGTACGAGTATGTTTTATGCGAGTTTCATTTCCGTACGTACATTCAATATCATGTATGTATATATCTGTAATAGTAACAAGTAAAGACAGTGCAAAAATTATACAGTGTAATACCCATATTATACAATTGTGGTCAGACAACAGTTTTGGCGTTAGTATATTCCCAACTATAAATATTGATATTTAGAAACTAAAGCGTCCCAACTGTTAATTGTGAAGTAAAAGATTTTCAGCCCAATTGAGATTTGATACAGATATCAGCAAGTTGTATGGACAATTTAACATGGGATAATAAGATGACCCATTTTCTATTTCTGCAATCAGATAATGTATACACAAAAATATATACTATTACTTCGACTACAAAAAAATATTTTGTTTCAGGATCTGTGGATAAATTGACGCAAGATGATGGAGTGTTTGTGTCCTGCTCCGCGCACTCTGGCTTGCCGCGTCGTTCTTCTGGATGAACGGGAGCTGTTTCACGAAATGCAGGTATTATTCAGCAAACACTATATATATCGTTTTTAAAATCAGTCATAAAAAGACACGGGTATTAGAAATGTTGTTTCCGAAGTGAACCAAGTCTGCCTATCGGGCACATTTCGGACGGGGACGACATTTTTCAATTTCGCTGCGTGGCGAAACAACGCGTGGATTTTTCGCCATCTCAATCCCTCTCTTTGAAGTGCAGTCATTCCAAGACGAATTATTTGAAGTACACCCAGGGGCTCAAGAAAGGTCTTTTATATGCGGGACTCGGGCCCAAGGTGCGGACGATGAATTCACTGAATCGTACGTCGACTCTATGAATATTAAATTCTATTTGGCTGGCATTGTCGCCGCGTGGTGAATGTAAGAGTGGTTCGCGGGCGACGCAAGCCCGCGCCCGCCTTCTGTCCTCCGCACGTGTCTCTCTTATACGCGACATCGCTGCATGCACGTCACTCGGCCTTACTGATTCCTACATCTTCTATCTATATAAAAAAGAACTTCCAGCATGACTAATTCATCATCGCACGGCCTAAAGGTAGTTAGAAACATTTTAGTAATACAAAATACAAATAACATTTACCGTGTATAAGAAACATTTATAATCAATATTGTAATATAGAAACGATATGACTGTTTACGCTACCCTTATAACTATTTAGGTAGAATTCGTAAACTATTTATAACTAGATTGTTAAAATTTGACATGAACATAACAATATTTCAGTCACGTTTCCCTTTCCTAAGGAAGTGTCATCGTAGAGCACTATATTCCTATAAAACATCTTTTTTCTTGTTTTCCGTTGACAATTAACGGAATATGACTTTGCTTACAGTTTGAACGTTCAAGTTAAATCTTTAACATTCAGTTGCGATTCAATAGAATAAGACAATTACGCAACAACGCAGAAAACTGGAACGAATTTCAGTAAAATTAAATATTGCTGACACACGATTTCACTGGTAAGATTGCAGTTGCGCGCCAATATCCATTTATACTATTTCCTATCTTAAAAACTTGCACAAACTAAACGTATAAAAGCGAGTTCCTTTAAACGAATTCGTAGTTATATACTTACATAAGCCCATAACCGTAAACAAGGGTAGAATCTCTGACAAAAATGCTTTTGTTTGGCCTATAATCCGAAGTGTAACTTGTTCCTCAAACAAATTCTGAAGATATATTGGGCTAGAATCGTCCAATTTGGGTAAAGTGGGAGCGACGAGAGTTCGACGTTTTCGCTAAATTGTATGGTTATTTTAGATAAATCGTCGTCCTTCCCTTACAGTTCTCCTATCTATCTGCACAGGGACATTTGTCTCAAACGGATCCAACGACAACTTTTCTCTTTCCACATTACTAATGCATCAAGATTTATTCGTGTCAACTACTCTGTCTTCATTTCTTATTGGCGCTTAGCAACAATTGAAGTGTAAACAAATCCTTTGCTTTAATCAAAATTGTCATTCTTTATTTAAATACAAAATAATGTTTCTACTATTACTTATGTGAACATTACTTGTATTAGAAGTAGTATTGTATAATTTAATCATAAATTACTTTTAGTCATAACAGTAGTAAAACATCGGTCGATTGTTTCGATGCAGTACCTGTGCATCGAAGGGGAAGGTAAAATCTAGGTGTCATTCATGTAAGTTACTGTTTGTAAAATGATCTTCAACTTTCAACAAAAGAAACTTCAAACTTTCAACTTTTATTGAAAGAAATAAAAGTAGGGAATATCATAAGATCTTACATTATCAACGGGTTTTAGAATTGCCAAGCAACGTGTGCATCAATTGGCGGCATGTGGATTTTTTACAAATACATTATGTGTATAACAACAGTAAATAATTGCGCAAGTGTCAGTAGCACAGTTCATACTTTTTATATAGAAGGAAATTATTAAATCAGATACATAATCTTAAGTTAATCGCATGAGAATGGAAGAAACGAAAGAACAATTATTAACACTTGACTGGAAACAAGAAGTTACATTGTTCCGTAGGATTCTTTAGTTGTATTTTATTTCAAATAATGGGAAGAATGAATGGGGAAGAAATTGCAGAGCAATTTACGGCAAGCCTAGTGTCGGATGCAGGCGCGACTCGATTCCCAGTGTACTTGTATAGAGTATTGTCACAGCAGCAAATTGAGACGACAGTATTTTACGGTCTGCTGCGTAGATGCACCTCGTGCTGTTCTTTATTAATGGCGTCTTCATTGCCTGTTGCTCGAGTGCACAGCGACGACGCTTTGTGTCACAAGACTCTTTGAGATCGTTTAAAGTTTCGACGGACCAATAATGAGAATACCCACATCGAGTGAAGAGGTAATACTACTACTACTACTTGTAACGATTGTCTGCTGCACACGTCTTAAAAGTATAGTTGTGACTGTTAAAATTTTAATCCAATTACAATCTTAAAACTAGGTAGGTGTAGGTAAATTGGGTTTTTGTATTCTAATATACATACATATATTTCAATATCAATTTTGCAACATTAAATATCCACCAACAATAAAATGTTCGTTTCAACATCAAATACTACATAATAATGAAACGTGGAAAATTTCAATCTATATTGGTCTCGTTTCTATTTTGGTCCAATAAATGTAATAACATAATAAAATGATTAAATTTGTCCAAACATTATTTTGAAACATAAAGAAATTCTTCTCATTAAAAATTAAAATTTAATTAGAAAATCGATAAATTGCTCAACTGCCATGTTTATTAATAGCAATAAGGAGTAGAAATTGTTGTATCCGATTTTTCTCTGGTTCAACCTGTCCAAGAGCCTTCGCATAAATAAAACATTATATTGGAATTGTAGGACATTGAACAGTAATGCTAAGAATAAATCAAATCCTATAAATAACTTCACCCACACGTGCACGTGACTTTCCTACGTAATGTATGGTGTTAATATAGATTTATTGTATTATTTATAATTGTAACTTGCTGCTTAACTATATTTAATGTCTTATCTAGCTAACTCACTCATACTACGGCGAGCTACAGAAAGAGCTTTTCAGTTATTAACTCCCATTGCACTTAACGTCAATATTAGATCGCCTTGGGAACCTGATTTGTGAGTATTGGATCCGTAATATGGCAGTAAAAGCAAATATCATGGGACGACTAATTAAACCTATACCTGATTTAGTTATGAATATTAAATCGATAACTATTACTTAAATGGAAATTGTATATTAAGGTAATTACTACACAAATATATGGAAGTTACTTATAAATAATAGTCAAATTAATGAACGTGCTGCAATATAATTTATTTATAAGATATTGAGCTTTTAATTATTCCAGTTCTGAAGCAAATGTACGAACTAGCATACTTGCTTTGTTTTCTCATGATATTCATTCAAACGGTCAACTTGTACAATGTTTTTGGTATTCAAATTCGTAATTTTTTACTTTGGAATTCCCAACAGTAAATTCAAAATAGAATTGTTGTTGTTGTTTTGACCAGTCCAAACGCGAGGTAAGCGGTGCTTCTTTTTGTACATACGTACAACTTTTCACTAATCTTGTTAAATCTTGCGGAACGGAATTTGGATTTTGGATTTTACCCACCGGCAACTGTAAACTGCATGCTCTCAATTGTTTTTTATTTTGCCTTTTTTTTCTATTGTCATTTGGTTCTTTTATTTTGTCAATTGTTTTATGTTGGTGTAAAAATGCTTTCGTAAATCATAAATTGAACAAAATTTGATTCTACTACTGGTTAATGAAAGAAAAATTAACAATTTAACAATCCATGACCTGTGTTACAGAAGGAAGTACTATTTGTTGTGTTACAATTTCTAAATGTAGCTTATTTTCGGTTAAGAAGTCTGAATCTTTAAATTTTAACTCACATTTCGATTATTTTCAATACGTACTTACGATTATTCTAAGGAATTGATCTGATTGTCATAAATATCAGAAAGAGTGGGAGTGCTAAAACCGCGGCGGCTTTCCTTAAACAATTCGTTATTCGTACTCGTCGGCAATAAAACTTTTCCATGTCAACGGTGACACATTTCCAAAAGAGAAGAATATTTGGATGAAATTAATTTCAAAGTTTTCCCTTATATCATGCTTATTTCCAAAACTTGGTTCATAATCACATTCTACATGCGCACCTGTAATAACTGTTTATCACAATTTGAGTTTATTGAAATTGTTGACGATAAAAACAAATAGACTGAATGCGTACGAGACCTTCGCTACCCTGCTAATAAGACTCGGAAGTATTTCTGCTAAAACTGAAATAAAAACGGCGATATTCATTTTTTTTCTTCATAATGATTTATTTTTTATTCTTCACCAAAGTACATACTCTTACTACTTCTATAATTACAATGATTTATTGTTACAATATAACAATCCGATTATCTTTTCACTTCATTTACTTCAAGCAGTACTGGCTGATGGAAACTTTTAATTAGACGCATGTATTTTGGGGTCTCTTAATAAGTAAAATCCTTCAAAGTTCTGTGTAACCGCAGAAACATTTCTCATATTTCATTTTTACATTAACCGTATCGTTGGTACTTTTTATTATCATTATTATATGAGATCGTTAACACGAATCCGATATCTTACTTAATGTCAGTTTGCTTTCAATGTTCTCATTTTATTTTCTTTCATTCTTTCTTTTGTAGCATAAAATCGGTACCACAAATCGCGTGCGTATAAGCCAGCGCATCGATTGCTGTCAGGTTTCGAAATCGTTTGTTATTTTTCGAGCTCAGCGCACTCTGCTGGGAGCAAACGTGCACTGTTATTAAATCATTTATTATTCAGCCCGACGAACTGTTTCACAATTTTCCCACAAACACGGAGGCTTCGAGCTAACGTAACAACATGGTAACATTATGCGTGTACCTGAAGACGCCAGTACACTTGAATATTTTACTTGTTACTTTTGTAAATGTCACATTAGGCATTCTTGTTTCGCAATGGATATTTTAAGATGTCAAATCGGAAAAAATAGGCAAGTAGAACTTAATTTAATATTAATTGTATGTTTTAATGTAATAGTAATTGTATGTTTTATTTTTTCATCACCCTCCTTGGGAAGTAATATTAATTTATGTATAAAAAGCAACTTTGAAGCCTGATATCTATTAAAGTATAGGTGTGTCGATTACATACTAATTTATTTTTTAATTAAATTCCTTCTTATTTGGATGCTCGCTTACAAAGCTTATATCGGCGGGATCCATAATTTAATTAAAAACAAACAGCCTAGGATAATTAATCTATAATTAATATACATAATTAAACACGTGGTAATGCTTTTGTAGCGTATTTTAGTAACTTATTGAGATTTACAAAATTTTAGAAGTTATGTAATGTTACGTAAAACATTTTGATTTTAATTATCGATGTTTGTTACAAGTAGGTACAACGTAAATTAAGTTCTTAACAGACAATAAACCGAATATGCTTGCATAAATATTTAATTATTTGTCATTACATGAAATAAATGTAACAAAGGGCGAACTTGATGCCTATTAACATTTTCTGCCAATGACTGCACTGGACACATAAAACATATAATACACTTAAAACCTGACGTGCTACTTTTATATAGTAACAAAAATCTCAATTGTGAAAAAAAACTTTGTTATACAACGATTGTATTTCCAATTAGAGTTATACACGTGTAGCCCACGGGAACGAGGGAACGGATGCATTATGTTCGAGCTGGGCGTGAGCCGATCACCAGTATGCCCCTTCATTATGCTGCCAATGCTACATCAACCACTACTGGTCTTACTGGTCTTTGGATCATTGCGTGCGAATTAGCCTAATTGTGGAAGCCCGGCCACGAGGATGCTAATTGGAGAATTGAGGATACCGTGGGAGTTTCATTCGCATTCTTTACCGTCTGGTCTCTCCTATTACGTCAAGCATTGATTGAAATATCGACTAAAGTCATTCTCATTGTGTGTTAAAAACAAAATTTGATAATTGCAATAGCACATTACATTATGGACCACCGTTATTCATAGTATCCAAAGTCAAGAGAACCAGAAAAAATCAACCATGTACGTATAACGCATACATGTAAATTTGTATAGAGCGTAGTGAATTAAGTATCTACATGAGCTTACACGCGTAAATCTACTTCTGTAATTATCACAATGCGTAATGCGCACAAGTTTATGTACGGATGGCTTACACAAATCTTTTGTACGATATATGTCTGTATGTACAGATAGTAACATTAGTATATATTAGTAAAGTCTGGTATGCACCTTGCAAGATATCTGCAAGATAGATATATAACACGTTGCAATGGCAGAATAAAAGGCCATAGTGTAACTTACTCCCAGTATAAAGTATACGTATACATGATGTTTATAGAAACGATTGATTACAGTACCAACCAAAAATATATTCAAACAATTTATATAGCTACCTATAAGACTCTAATTAAACATGTAATATGTGACACTGGGAAACCTTCAAGCCGAACAGCGGATGTGGAGTGTACTCTAAGCTATGATAAGCAGTGATACAAAAACTGGTTGTGACTAAGATAGCAATTGGACTCCAATACTTTAATTTAATGCTATAGATACTCACGACCGTGTATACTCAAGTCTCTAGGGGTGTGGAACTGTTGACGGGGACTTTTGCGACGTCCAACTCACCTCCCCTATGTTCGTTTTTTTTCCACGGCACTGTTTTGGGCTTCGACCCTTCTCATAATACATTTACAACATCGCTGTGTGAATTGAAAGTAGAATTTTTTTAATCAATGTTGGTTCTGAGTCTGCAAATTGATTAAACTTTGCGTATTCAATACGTTTTGAATACCCAAAGTAAAAGTTTTAATAGTTGTAACAAAATACAATTTCAAAGCTAATTAATGTAGATATTACGTACTTCTTCAAGTTTATTATAAACCAACTATTAATAAATTAAGTGTTCCTTGGTTCTGTAAACAATAGTTAGTATCCACTCAGTTAGTTTTCCCAATAGTTCAAACAGAAACTTGAAGATAGTTTCGATCGGAACTACTTTATACCGTCTTAGTTGTAAGTTCAAGTTTGATAAGTCATTAATAATATAATTTTTTTATTCAATCTATTAGTATGATATAGGTAGTATTATTAATATAACTTTTTGCTCTGTCAATCAGACACATGAGAAGCGTCGGATATGGTGTAAAAAGTAGAGTAAAAAAATTAATAAAAAATATTACCTCTGGATCCATATCACATGATTAAAGTGAGTTACAAGTTATTTATGTCTAAATTGTATAATACTTCACTACAGGCATTCGATAACAGAGGATCGATTTAGATCTGATGAGAATGCCGAGATGCCAAGTGTATGAAAAGCGTCGATGTACAATTATAAATGATACCTCACATTTTAGAAATGAGAACTATAATATAGAAAGGCATTTATCGGAAAACAATCAAATTTCTCGTTGCAATCACACGATATTACGTCACCTACACTGTTTGGACAAATTGTTTATTAGTATAGAAAGTGTCAAAGCAGTTTGGTTTGCACGTTCGGTTTTAGCGCTATGACATAAGACTCTTCAAAAAAGGCGTGAATGGACTCCTTAAAATCCCGCAACGTAATGGCAACTCCTCTGGTGTTGCAACTGTCCATAGGCGACGGTGATCATTTTCCATCAGGTGGCTCGTCTGCCTGTTTGCTAAGTGAAATAGATAAAAACAATTTTAGTATTCATACTTACATTACATGCATTAAAACTTTTTAAATATCAACAGGATAACAGCACGGGCCAGGCGTTGCTCGACGTGGTGTTCAGACACCTCGACTTATTGGAAACAGCGTATTTCGGCTTACGATACGTCGATCAAGACAATCAAACCGTAAGTTCAGCTACAATGTTTTAGATTTTCATACATTGCTTTACACGTTTGAATGCCTATATGTGTCCGAGTTTTAATTTGTAGGCAAATCTAAAAATGTAAATTTAGTGTTTTTATTGACAATATAATTGTTGGACAGCATTGGTTAGACGCTGGGAAGAGACTGCGGCGACAGCTAAGAGGCTCGGACCCTCACACCTTCTATTTCGGAGTGAAATTCTACGCAGCAGACCCTTGTAAGCTACTGGAAGAGATTACAAGGTATTTACATATACATTTTTCTCTTATTAACATTAAGTGTATTGAGCATAAACAAACCTGTATACATATTTTTATTTTTATTTTTGTAGTATGTATTTGTATAATATTTTATTATATTTTTGAAAATTATCAATCTGTAGCTGGTGCAAAGCATTTAACTTCTCATTCAAAACTCCATTTCTTTTTTACGTAAAATTTCACCGACGATGTTTGGGAAACTCACACGGTGAGTGTGTTGTTTAGTTTTCATTACAGTTAAAAATAAGAACTTAATTCATCCTAAGGTAAATTAATGTAGGTTTGTATGTACATATATATAATGAACCTTAGTCTAATCTCTTGGCGTAGTGTTTGGAGAACTGCTAAACCAGAAGTCGTGGGTTCGGTTCGAAACAATTGTGTGATACAAACATTTGTCTATTCTGTGTCTGGGTGTAACAAGGGTATGTATAAAAAAAAGTATTTTATAGTATGTAATATATATATGTATGTTTAACAGCTGCCCGGTTACAATAACAGCCATTTAATTGCAAAATTACGAATCAGATGGTCGCGTCTGTTATGGTGATATTATTATTGTTACTTTAAAATCACATTGATGCAATTTACCGCTTTTAAAACTATCAGCGGCTTATACACAAACTCCATTAAATACCGATGAAAATACCTTTCGTATTCGTTCTTTAAGTGTCACCTATTACAGCAAGTAATACACAATATGACGTTGTTGGAATTATATCTGTTTATTTATGATTGTATAATTATAAATAACCGAATAACGTAACGTATCTTTAGGTGTTTTCGTTTCATCGAGAAGATATTCTACAACAGAGGGCATTACAAATTATTGGTAATAAACGTAAAGTTTGAAATATATGTTATTGTTAAATGAAAATGTTTAACTTATTAAGATAACAGTCGGTAACAGTGAGGAAATATTTATTAAACGAAGTACGCAAAGTTGAGCTTTTCCATAAACTCCGCGTAGTAATGCCCGTAGAATTATAACGAACACTTAAGCAGCGAGATTATTTTAACACCGCTGAAGTTAACTTCCGTACCTGCGTGAATTTTTTATTCACCGTTAATCCTGTGAAACCGACACTAAAACTTGTTCAAGTTAAAATGCGAGCGAAGTGAGAACCAAGATTTTAATTACAAGAGTTTCGTAAAGATAATTTGCGGTGGACCATTTAAAAAACCGGGTTAACTCACGGCGCGGTGTTAGGTGCGTGTCGAATCACCAAGTACGTATTTCGTTCCATGTTTAAAAATGTAATAATATTTTATAACCAGAAACGTAATATTTATAGACCAAAACGTTAAACGGTTGGTGTAGAAAGTATTTAAATGTTACGTTATGCATTTAAATTTGCAACATATTTTGTAAACAAACACATTGTTTGTGGGCCAAATAGTTAAATAGGTGTTGAACACAGCGCTTAAATATATTTTATTCTGTTTATAAACAAAATGAAAAATCTAATCAAATCACTTTGACAAATGCAGCCTGAACTAGGTGGACAGTGAGCCATACAACTGCAAGAAATAGAAACGTGAGAACCGTTGAAGATAACAAGCTAAGCAAAAAGATAAAATTCAGAAACCCTAAGAAATGGCAATAAACATAATTTCACTATCATATTATTTATGTACATTATAAACAACGAATAGTAGCCCTAGCACGAACCTCTAGCGACGAAGTATTCGTACGGTAAATGGTAAAAAATTGTATGAAAAATTTACAGC
>DWDX01001445.1:0-18685 GCA_018245675.1 Agara michaeli | reverse complement strand
ATCAACGCACAGCCCAAACCACTGGACGGATCGGGCTGAAATTTGGCATGCAGGTAGATGTTATAACGTAGGCATCCACTAAAAAGGATTTTAATCAATTTCTACCCCCAAAGGGATAAAATAGGGGATGAAAGTTCTTAACGCGAGCGAAGCCGCGGGCAAAAGCTCGTTGTTTATAAAATTAATAATGCATGGTGTAGCGTCAGGGATATATTTGCAATTAATTAATTATATGACTGCGGTAGCAGGCCGAGGATATATTAAGCGTCAAACAATAGCATCATTAAAGTTTTATATAAGTAACATAAATATAATATAATCCAACGTCGTGGGCGACCGGCTATGTTTTAATGATATCATTATTAAGTTTTTGTTTATAGAACTCATTGCTGTGCGTTCCTCGTATATTGTGTGTATGGTATCTTCTTAAAGTGATGGATGGAAAAATATAGGCCCATTCTTTTATTACAAGACTAACCAGTTCTTAGAATTACTATACAGTAGTATTCTAGATGTAGCGAGGTACTAGCCTTACGTTAACTTCCTTATATGGTACACACCAGCGTCGCCGTTGATGCGTATTGTAAATATCTTCCATGTACGTACCTACGTCACACCATAACAGTCATAAATGATTTCTATTCGAGAACTGCCTTTTTGAACTTAACCAAGCGCAAGAGCACGTAGATACTCTCTATTCAAGAAAAATCTAATGAAAACTATATGAATACTTCATTTTAAGGAACGCGTTGAAGTTTACTCGGTACTTAAGTTATACATTTAATAAATATTTCAGGATACGTAATCTCCATGACGCGTATTCCTAGTTTGATTTCTTGGTAGAGTCGTTTTGAGTCATATGTATATTTGTTTGTTTGTTGTTATGTTATATATTTAATTACTATTTCAATAAAATAATAGTGAATCCATTTTTTTAAATTGAATTCTATGTACCTACCTAGTTACCGATAGCTTTACAAATGCGTTTAATTTTTGCCGCTCTTTTTTTAGCACAAGACAATCCATAGATATCTACATTGACACTAAGTACTAAACATTCATTGATGACAAAGAAAACAGATGATGATAAAAATTACAGAATATTTATTGAGAACTGAGTAGGTGCGACATGTAGAGTTATTATACATGCATGTCACGATCTGATGCAGTTTTTAAAACTCAGTCGAGGTCTGTATAGCACATTTTAATTACGGAAGTTAGGCCTGCTAGTCGTAATCGAGTGTTAAGGCGTACATAGAATATAGTGACGAAACCGCGGAGGTCGTTCGTTCGTTACAATACGAGATATATAGTAGTGATTAATGTTGTGCTATTCATAGTTAGGTAGATATGAAATGGATTTTTGAGATGTGGAGATGCGCGAAATTATAATTGTATGTTTAGCGAATAATTACGAAATTTATTTCACAATGAAATAATATTCAAGATTGATATAATATGATCATAAAGATAACACTTGTATTATAATTTGAATTTATTATAATGGTAAACAAAGCAGAAATTTAAATTGACGATTAACCAGCAATTAGTAAATGAGGCCACGAATTTCGCAGTCATTCCCAACGAGCCAACGCAATGATTCATAACAATAGTTAGATTTTTATGAAACAGAGTACATTATAATTGAGTTCATCAGTAGTCTGATCAGTAGTCTGATGGTAGCGTGATGGGTAGTTTAAGTTAATTATATCCATAAGCACCTTCTTTAAGATCCGTGAGATATATGTATAAGACACGACTGTTATATTTACAAAATGATACAGTGAGCGGATTCATGGGTGCATGACTGTATTTTGTTGTTGTTGTTACTCATAATCATTACACAATTACACATCCATGACTATACATGACGTAGTAAAATTAAATATCTAAATATTGAGAAGTTTAGTGTTGCCAGTTATGCCTATAGACATAGACTATACAAAATATTTATTTAGATATATAATTATTTCCTTGTTCAGCCTTAATATAGATTAAATTAATTGTTAATATTAAAATTAAACACAGGACATATTAAAATTAATTATACATAGTATTTAGTGAACTTTTAGTAAATTATGTTATTATATCTACTAAAGAGCCCTTGAGCCACTTGCTAAGTTTGTGAAAGGTACGGATTTCATTACAGAAATCTGAAGACTAGACTGTCAGTGTTACACTCGGCTTAGTTCAGAAATTTCGCTTGTACCCAAATAGTATTTGATTAAAAGGGGAATTATCACGCATAACACTCATTATCTTTCTCATATGTCCGCTAATTGTATATTGATTACTTTGTTGTTGTTGTTGTAATGTACAACAAGGTGCAAGTGCAACTTACTGAAATGTAAACCATTGTTTCAGTTACTTTAGTTCAGTAGTAATAAAGATTTGAACATTGCATTCTGAAATTGTGAAGCCGATGTTTTAACAAAGTATGTCACGAACACAACGGATTAAATTGCTCTCATTATCAGTTATTATTGAAACAAGCAGAAATGGTTTTTTCAATACTTCTATTGTAGTATATACTTCTGTTCTATTGCCTTGACGATCGTTTATATAAAACTCAATGCATACGTGTGGACATTGTAGTTACACGTACATTAATCGACGGTCATCGGGATTTCTGATTGAATCAGCCACAACGAACATTATTGAATAACAAGTGATGAAATAATTGTTACTTAACATAATAACAGATTATGCGGCATTTTTATTGCATGCGTTCTTAAAAAAACCAGTATTGGTCGTGATACTGTTTATTTTATGTATATTATGCTGTGTTATGGTTCTTTTGTGGTTAATGAAACCGAGTTTATAAATACGTACCTATAGCCATCTCTTTCCGCCCCTGGGTATGACACTACGAACATATACGGTTGCTTTTTTTAAATGTATTTATTCGTAAGCGTTTATTTACAAGTGTAATCTTTACTGTATTTTGTTGTCGTCTGCATATACCTAAAGTATTTCTTATTGTAATCCTATATTTATATTGTAATTTCACGCTAAAGCTTATTTCTGCTATATCGATATTTAAATCGATTATTCAAACTTAAAAATAAAATAAATTATGGTCGTTCGACTGCACGCATACTAGTAAGTATCACGAAATATATGAAATATTGCAATACATTTTTTTAATAGCTTAGTCGAATGTCAAATCAAAATGGAAAATTAAATGCCAATGAGATCGTAAAAGTGTTTTTCGTTTGAATGCGTATCTCTATTTTATAACAGGTTTATTCGAGATCTATTTAAGTATTATAGGCTCTATACTGATATAGTCTAATGGTGTTTGTCATATTAAATGGTTGATATCTGTTTATCGCTAGAGGAAAGCAAATAAATACACTAAATAGGCTTCAAACTGAAGTGATTATATCATTGGATATTTATTACATGTCATTATCGTATAAAGTTTAAAAAAGTACCTCCCCCTTATTGAAGTCGGTTAAAAATTGAGGATAAAAGTATTTGATTTAAACAATTCGAAGTTTTTATACACACACAGATTAGAAGGAAAAGTGCTCTATGTGTTATTATATATTACACGAGTCACGTGTGAAAAAGAGGAAACAGGAAAAAGAAAAGGACCACGGGGTTTACCGCAGTGACGAGCTACAGAAGTTAATATTGTGCAGTGTAACGGTGATTTTTCTTATTCTACATTCAATGAAGTATTCGTAATGCGGTTTTATTAATTTCGTCATCAAGTACGCTTAGCGTAATGAAACGAATGAAAGAGAAGATGCCTTTAGTTGTTCCAGCTATAAACGTCAATGATTAGATTAACAGATTGCCACAAGATATTTTTATATAACTTATCCCATTAATATTATAAATGTACCTTATTTAACTCTCTCCATGTTTGTGAGTCAATCTGCTACTAGCTGCATATGTAGGAACCTTCGCATACAAACAAAAATGTTACCCGGTGAGTGAAATTGGCTTTTATTCCATGATATAGAATGAAGAAGCACAAAAGAAGAAATCACTAGCTTCTGTTTTATAAAAACGAGTTCAGTTATTTTTGTCCTTGGGTCGAAAACATGTATACAAATGCTGTTACTTAATTACGCTGCATACGTTTTATTCACTGCAGTTATGTAAAGGAACTGGTGGATAATAAAGCTGTAAGATTTATACTTGTTGATTATTAAAAAAAAGTCGTGAGTTTTAATAACGACGGCGCATGGTAGAGACTGTAGAGAGCATTGAATACGAGGCATCAAGGTTTACATATACATTATCAACATGTAATATTCTCTTATAAAAGGGTGCACAGAGTTCGCATATGAATGAATATAAAAGTTTATTAGATTTATCATAATTATTCTGATGTAAAAAAAATATTTCCATACACTTATGTTTGAACGGATTTAACTAACAATTTATATGACGAATATCGATGGCACTGTCTTCTTAATATTCCCTCCGATTCCATATACAATATAAGCTATGTTATTGTTAACTTTTTTAAATAAAAGTTAAGTCTACTCAAGTGTTTATCTGTATATGTAATTTCTATATGTGATAAATAAATAAATGATTAAATTTCTTGTAAATTAGCTATAGTGTGCATCTCCTAAAGGGGACGGGAACGGGTATAAAGCTCATAAACAAAGATTTGTAGAGCTTCTGGTAGATGTTATCTAATTAGTAATGTCACATTTACTCTACTTACAGCGAATATATTATTTGTGTTTACGGTGTCCTCAATCATCTGAAACCTCACAAGCAACCCTTTTCTACGAAACCAGACACCCGTGACACAATATTCTAGTTAGCACTACGGCCATGTACTGTTTCTAAACAAGATGCGTACGTTGCAGAACGAATTATAAAAAGATTAATTCAAATTTTTCGTTAGAGCCTAGCAGAATGGGTTGCTAGAACCCAGGATTAGCGCCTCTACGTAGTAAACAAATCATTGACAAAAGAACAGATATTCTATCTTTTATCTATTTAAATATGTGTAGGTAATTATTAAACTCTATGTTCTGCAGGGGTAAGTACCATCGGGGTATTTAAGTAATAATAAGTAGCCGCAGGTAAATAGTATTGCCTCCAGATAAAGGAAATTTCGCACGCATATCATACAGATATCAAATAAACCATCGGTAATAAGACAAACGCTTTCCTTTGCTCTCTTTGAATGATAGTTTTACAGCATTTAAGCCGTGTGCGTAAACGCCTGTTTTTGCTGGCGCAACTTTATCGTAACACACATATTGAGTCGAATTTTTTAATACTGTGTTGTTTTTATAGCAGGTATGATGGATACATACCTCCTATAGTCCTACATGGTGTAGGATGGTCACTGCGTCTACGATTTATGTATGGGTATCTAAAAATAATGTTCATATCACTCGATCAATAACTCAACATCACTCGTAACTCAACGCGCTGAAGCTGTTTATAAATGAGAACTCATTAAAAATTAACTATGACTGTATGTGTGCTCCCAATTATATCGCGACAGCATGTAACACCACTGTGTTGCTGAACTAAAATCATGGTTTGTCAAACCAGCAACATTGTAAAACAATAATATTAAGCTCGGCAAACAGAGCTGGCGGCGGGCTGGCTGGCTGAAAGCGACCATTATCGCAGTTTATGGTTCGAACGCGGCCACTCAAACGCTCAGTTTGCGTCGATGCTATAGAACATGTATGAAAAATCTGGTCCATAACTTGCGCCGGCCACAAGTGGTTTCGCTGTTTTTAGAGGGTTTTGAAAACACAGCAGGTATCTTAATATCTTGGGACAATTTCACAAAGGTCATCTGATCCTAAATTACACAGAGTCTGTGTTATGGTAATAGCAGAGCTGATAGACTATATATACGTATAAGTATACATAAACTGTTCTAATTACAATTGTATGTATCTATTACGTAATTGTACATATAGAGGTGGACGCTCGAGCGCATTATATAAATTTACTTCTAGACGAGAATCGAATCCAGTACAACGCAATTTCACTAGTCACTGGGCCAAACAGCCAATCAATGAATGACCAGCTCAACGTTTATTGATAATAACGAATACAATAGGACTTTACGATGTTATATGCAAAGTTATACGTGTGTAAAGCCAACGTGATTCGTTATCAGGTCTGAAATCTTTAGAGCATTCTTTTGATGCTATCCAGTGAACATTAACAGATTAAGATTTCTGAGATTACACACTTCAACTTCTTAGTCGGCTTGTGTTATCGAGGGTACCTACCTACGCAGGAGGTAATTGCCATTGTTCAACGTCATTAAATTAGTCACTACTGATATAGGTACATTTTAACTGGGCATCCGGTGTTTTATTACTGATAATAAACGTTAAAAACGAAATGCGTCTTCAAAATACATAATTATATAAAGGGGAAAAACCACTCCCAAAACTATGCTATAAATGTCTAGCAATTTAATTATTACTTATCAAAACTAAAGCAGCATAATACGTAGATAGGCCGAGGAGGAGCCCAAGGCTGACACCGACTTAAAATTTGAATGTTAATCACACCGATTCGAACTGAAATGATTTTGTAAGAAGACGTAAACGCGTCCTTCACTTCTGATGACCGGTAGATGAATTATTTATCAAAAAACCAAAACGACAACACCGTCACCCTATTACTCAGTTTCATCAGAAGTAGTTCCGAATTCAATACATTCTACTCTAGCGACATCTAGCCAAATTATGTGCCGCCAAATATTTATTTTCTTGTATCTCTATAACCATCTACCGTCTCTAAAGGTACATTCTGCATAAAACTGACATTAATATAAATAGTTTATTTTAAATAGATTTCACAGAACTTTCATTAATAACTGAAATAAAACTTTACTGAGACTTCTTTTCCAAGCGAGTAAAGATCCCGTCATAGTACATTAATAGAAAAAGCTACAAATATTAAAACATAGGTTTAGCGTTTTCTACGAAGGAATATTCTTGGTAATTACTGATAAATGCACTGTTATGTCATTATTTCACAGTCATGTATCGTTAGTGCAGGTGCCATACTTGCTACGATATATTATAACACACTAGCTATACACGTGACTATGTTCGAATTGAATTACCATGCAATCTTTCACCTCATATTACATTATTTTAGGGATTTATTTAGGTAAATGTTCCAAGTCACTTGACATTTCGAGTCGGTTTTGAGATTGCATACTTATTTCACCAAAATAGTTACAGCGATTTGAGTTTAAAAGCTAGCGAACAGAGGTGACTGACGTATTTGCTATAATAATACGGATTAAACAAACAACAATAAAATATATAGACGTGAGTATCCGAGTATTGAGCAAGATATTTTTATCGGAAATTTCAACAAGCAACAGCAACCCGCGCCGCTCAGCCCAGCGTGTGTCACGATAGACACGTGGAAAATAACTATATTCCTTCTCCCATCTCATTTCAATTTTTTTTTACAAAATTTTAATCATGCTTTATTTCTGAATTCCTCAAATTATTATTATTTAATTATGGATTAATATACATACCTACCTGTTTGTTGTACGGCTATTTCAAATCAATTTTTATTTTAATGATTATGTTTTGTTTGAGCTAATTAATTTGTGATTTGTTTTTGTTTTTTATCGCTGTCGACTATCAAATTGGTCGGTACGTTGGCTCAACCTATAATTAAGGTGACATTATATTATCATTGCGCTCTCTTTTTGTTTAATTGTTCACTTTGATTATTTAACTTATGTATAAATAAACAATTTGGTATTACTTAACCATTGGTCATTATGTTGGACGGTTGAATTAAAACATTTTTAATGCCAATTGCTTCTGTTTTGAAAATGGTTTTCGGATTTGGAATGTATTCATTTCATTGTTTTTATTGTGTTATTTATGTAAGAAATAGTCATACAGGATATCTGATGGCAAAGCTCCTAATCATCCGTGACCGTTTTCCAATGGTAATCTAAATGGTACCGAACAATGCAATATCTGCCGGTAACGGTAGAGCAACTCTAACAGTAGGTAGAGTGGCGGTAGTCCACATACCATCGCTAGACTTAGGATTTTAAAACAATTCGCGTAATGTCTTTGTGTAAATGTTGAATACTCGCATTTACGAGTACCTTGAAGCGCAATATTGCATTTTGTTTTATGTAGAGTTCGCTAAAATGAATAATTTTACAATTAAAATGCAAACTCAAATTTTTGAATTAACTCCTTTAGTAATTATGTTTTTATATTTGAGTGTCATAATTTTTTTACATTATAGTGTGATTTTTAATGTTGGAAGTTCTTAGTTTGCTGTAAGTAATGAATATTTCTGTCTTTCATCATACAATATTTTTCAAAATAATTACTCATAAGCACTCAACAGCAATGTTCAGATCATTGGGTATTTCATATTTTGTATTGTTTAAGGAGGTAAGATTTTATCGTCTTGAAAGCAAAACAATGAATGGTTTAATAGCTAGTAAAATGGGGCGAAATCATAAATGTTATCGTATTTGCAACAATTTACCTGTTTGTTTAGGTCTTATCTGGAAATCCTGATGTGTTTATCTACTTATCGAACTTGCGATAAGTGTAACGCGAATTAAATTTATCTACCTATAAAACATTTGTATATGGCGACATATTTTTGTTAGTGTACATACCTACGATTTAACATTGTCCACTTGGCCAGCGTGGCAGACTATGGCCTTACAATTTTCAATCGAAAATGCTACCCGATAACAACAGTGGAATGATGAGAGCACAGAATAATGATACAAGTTTATTATGTTTGTAGAATAATAATGCACTAAATTACTTTGTTATTCTTAATGTTTTGATTGTACAATATCAGGTTCGCGTTGCGTACTTATAAATAAAAATAATTTAGATAAATTACACCATTTTACCCCCTTAATTTTTTTTATCTGCCATTGAAAGTTGCTTTTAAAGCTCTTCAGTTGCTTCGAAAATCAGTCATCTGTAAACTAATGATGCGACTTCAAAAAATATTTCAAGGAGTGTTACGATTTTACATATAATTATAGTTGTACCAAAAGTATAACTTAATGTCTAGTGGCATTCTACACCAGACAAACCTTGAAAGATCCTTTCTTTAAAAAATGACTCCTTTTTACGTAGGTAAGGAGAGTAACAAACGAACAGGCAGCAGTCATAAGTAGGGGCTGCCTATTGTCGTCCTTGAATCAAATCAAACCAATCTTGTCTAACATTGTGTGTTATTCATATCTCGTCGTTCGATATTGAAATTTCTTGAATATTATATTTGGCCAAAACATTGGTTATGCATTTACCGAAGATTCAATAGATATGTATTTTGCATATGTTACTTAAAACACTATATGTACATTTTGCAAAACTTATTACATAATTAGGGTGAATTAATGAAGGATGAGGATTAATGAAATAAGTAGCATGTTAGTTGCAAAACATCTAATGCAAGGCAACCGCTATTTTAAAACAAAAAAAGCGCTGAATAGTGTTATTAACTTTGAAAGTTTAGTAAACTCTCAAACCGTCGCCAAGGCAACCCGTTACCCAACTAGGATGGAAAGTGAAATCTATTTCAGAATACCGTTCTCTTGTTGCATTAGTGCTTCGACGTTGCAGTTATTTATGGCAAACACTTTTTGCGTCTCGTTGCGGACAATCAACTGGCCACTGTACGAATACAGATGTTTTATCTCCTTACGCCATACTATTATAATCAGAATTATTTGGGTTTTACGCACGAAGTGGGCGGATATCTTTTATGTCAATAGCATCTAGGTAGGTATGTTAGTATCCAAAATTAGTTTCTTGTGCGTATGAAGTTATTTACAGCCTCTTCCGGGAGGGAATCTTCAAGATTATTTAGACAATTATAATATGTTTAATACAATCGAACGTTATTTATCTATCGGAAAATATAGATACGTGAGTACGAAACCGCAAGGCACAAAGGAAGTGTTACGAAACGATATGAATTATAAAAATGTAAAGTGATAAATTTTAAATTTTAAATTAGGCAAGAATCGATTGGATTGTTATCGAATCTTGTAAAAGGTCCGGAGGATGAGGAACAGTGAATGTTAAAATGCTAGCATACAGTTAGCTCTGTAGCTAATGTCACAATTTCGTAAAATAAATTTTCGGCCAGTTTCAATTGAGAAATAATATGCACTGGTTACGAATAAAGCAATCTCCATTCCACTCGTTGTTTGCAGTGAGTGGGAATTGAACTCAAGAGGCGCCGCTGTTAGTCTAACGGGTTTGTTTCGTTTATTCACATATCACGCTGCGCGGTTAAGATCCAAGGAACGGGCATTTTGTTATGTGCACACTTCACGTTGTTAATGTATGCAGTACTGAGACATACACGAATGCGGAATGTCTTGCCATCCTCCCATACATAGATTTAGTAATAGTCGACCTTACGCGAACATCGTTTAGCAAGGACAATTCATGCTTTATAAAAATGCGTTCATTATAAAACTCACCTGTTTTTAAATGTCCCTCAAATGATCAGATAAAACAAAATTACATTAATTTTAAATGGTTCATTATTTGGAAACCCTTATGTTGGTATCTTGAGGATACACTTGACAAGCAGGTACATAGTTAGACCTTAGAAATCACGGACACAGGTATAAAGAAGCTAGTGTCTCTCGCAACTGATTTTTATCGATACATAATCACAGGGCGTAAGTAATAACGTATAGTATCGTAGAGAATCATGCGCGGGCAGTGGCATTGCACGTGACAATCAATAGATCGTCTATCAATCATATTGAAACCAATACAATACTCATTGCACTCTGCATCAGCGTCATTAATGATTGTCTTGGCGATCAATAACAATACAAACTGGAAATTGAGGCGTGATATACGAAAGTAGAGGTTAATAATTTTTGATATGCGTTGGTTCAAATTTAGTTTTAAATGAGTACCAAGTATTTAACGGTTGGTGTTGTTGAAACGTTTTTGAATAATTTACAGGAAATTTGGTTTGAACAGATGGTACGGCATATAACAGCGGACGTCAGTGGGATGTACAGGACAAAGGCGTGCGTCGTCTTTTTGTTTGCACGACGATTGGCGTTCATCAAATAAGCAGCGTGCAAATTGAACGTCAGCCGTACGGGGAACAAAGCCGTGAGTAAATACTACGACAATTTTATAATGGCTCTTCGAATATGGGTTTCTGCAAATCACAAGCGCTTGCGTCATTATACACACTTCTTATTTATGTGAAATATCGTGAGGATTTTGTTACTATGTATAAGGAATATGCTTCAAGAAATTCAAAGAACTCATTTAATATAAAATTGTGTTAATAACTCCTCTTGTCCCATTAAAACATTGAGATTTGCAGACCAGTACAGTCTGGGAGAGCGTCTACCCCTGCTGTGATTATATCAATGTACATAATACAGGCTATATGGATAATATACAGGTGTAGCGCAGTTCTTAGATACTCCTTTACATACGGATGGAGTATACCTTGACTGGATAGAAAACTAAAAATTATGTCTACTGAAAAGTCCATGGTGTTTGAATTATTGGACATTTTTACAGTTTTACTCCTCCTCCTCCTTTTTAGTAAGTTGTGATCAGATATATAAAAAATGCTTAGCTTGTTATTTGAATATTATTCAAAAATGTGCGTACGTTCTATTAAATAAGAATTGGTATTTTAGTACTACCGTTGGATATTTTAGACTGCCTCGAGGCCTCCGGCAAAATGATAACTTACTACTCAAAACTACTCAATCAGTCTCTAGAAGCAATTAAATCGACTAAATAATCTGTCATCATTTCCGAAAGTTAGTTTCGTTAGACGTAATTCTCAATGCGCTAAGCCGTGACGCTCGAAAGTCTAGCAGGGAAATCCCCGCTGCAGGATAATATTTCGTGGTGCATGTATCACCACCAATTTTTTCCAAACTTGGATAATTTTAACAAGCAAAATGAGAGAGTATTTTCGGGATTAACTTTCGTAGAGTCCTTAGACGAAGGCATCTCAGCAAAATCGGTGTTATAGCCGATAATACGCAGTAAATAAATAAATTTGATGTGTTTCAATATGATAAACTTATGATTTTACAATAATGCCCGCTTTTTATGGTTAAGAAATAATATTACAATTCGGAGATACGTTATCATCAAAATGCAGCAGACACTTATCTAACAGACAGTGGTAAAGTTTTATTAGCAATTGTTGCAATTAAATGACTGCTTTTGTATACAAAATATGGTCAATTTAATATTAACATACAAACAATATGTATAAGACAAGGTATATAAGATATAAGCAGTTTCTGAATTGTCTGCTTATCGAAGCGCTGGGTCTGGCATTTTTTGAATATTTCGAAGCTATTATGATTATATAAAAAATTGCCCAAGATGCGTACATTATAGACGCGACCAACATATGAACTGTTATTTATGAATATGAGATATACTATGACGTCATTAAAACCGTTACAATGGCACCTCTATATCGCAGACGACTATCGAAATATCGCAAGATCTAGAAACATTACTGTTTATACAAATATACCTTAATAAATAATTATGCTTAGATAATCGGATATCGTTAAATTTGAAATATACAACATGGATTAAATATATTTACACTGCGGGGGCCTTCAAATAATCACCCACTGAACACAATCTGCTTTTATTTGTGTAAGCGTATTTAGTGTGATGGTAGGCGTATATGGACGCGAATCTCGTGACTTATTTTGCAAGAGATATCATTTCGGAAACTTTAGTAGGTATTTATTTCATAATTTTAATTGAAATTTTACGCCTTTGTTCTTTGCTTACACTAATAAATGTATCTTTTATTTATTTATTTCTTCTGCAGCTGATTGGGCATCGTACCCACGATCTGCGGTTTAGCAGTCCGGGTCTCTAACCACGAGTGGTTGGTCGAGACCAAGGGACCAGTGTAAGTCTTATTGTGTTGATAGATTGCAAATGATTTTCAAATCTAAGTCGCTGCAAAGAGTCTGGCATGTTTTTATTTAGAATTTTCAACGGAAACTTGGTCAAACGCGAGATCGTGAATGATATATATGTGGGTCAACGGTTCGAGGCACACCTTCTGACTTACCAATTAACACCGATTGGTCACTATATGACATATGATATTTATGTTAACGGGATGTAACGTGCAATATGTTAAATGACGAAGTGATATTTTACAGTTAAAAATCAATTCAGTGTGTCAGTGATATATTACATGAAACCTAAAACATTGGACGTAAATGAAATACAGTTAAAGTTCATTTCTGTGAGTACATGTGACATTTTAAAGGTAATCGCAAATGGAGAGTTTGTTTAACTACAGTTTTGGCGATCCTGTGCTTTAGATTCACCGCGCAAACGATCTAGCTTTGGACGATAAGGGGATTCCCAGTCAAATGTATCTTCGTCTTCTAGAAACTTGATCAATTGCGCTGAGTGGCATTGCGTGATAACAAAACAAAAATAAATATTAATCAAAATGGATTACATTTATCTTGACATTTGATACGCAGGTGCTTGTACTTTTTGTTCCTTGAACAGGAATGTTACTTAGTTCCTATACCTATGCACATTTTTGTATATGAGACAACTAGATAAGATTGGTCGTTACTTTTTAAACTCACATATGTATTACCAGACACATTGTAATGTTTGTACTATCAAACGCTTTGAATTTTAAGCAGGTTTGTTATAATATTTCATTAAATTATAACGTTAGTGTACAAACGTGGGACCAGGCCGTTTTCCACAATTAGTCACCATATTGTATATAAATCGTATTGATACTAACGACGCAGAACCACGAAATTATACGAATCATATAAAACTTGTTATTGGAAATCACAAATACAATGAAGCATAGAACGAGTGTCTTGAAATATTTATTTACTTTGTAGATGTCCAACCTTCTGATATTTCAATAGCTGTTTCGCAATGCGAGTTTTGTTACCTTTGCCTTATCAGTTTTTGCCCGACCTTCAGTGATTGGTCGCATAGTCTTGAAATAAAATGGTAAACGTTGATTATGATATCGTCAATTGTAAAATATGTATATTATTTCCACCTATAAACATTTGTTGAGTCTCGTAAATATCTTGTAGTAAGTAGGATTGCTTATTTAAGTGGAAAAAGTCTAAGTTATTCAGTTTAAAGTTTCAGTTACATCCACGTTATGTCCTAAAACCATCACAGTGATAAACATGAAACCTACAACATATATGACATACGAAGCAAGATCAATCCAGAGTAGTGTTCGGAACTGGGTACAAGGTGAGCGGTATATGAAAGAGGGTTATCTTTCTCTGTCAAATTAAGGTCATGTCTTTGTGTGTAGCAATAACGAGAGTGGTAACAGGCTCTCAAAAAATGGAATTTAGCGCCAGACTGCCGACAGCCGGCGGTGTTGCTGGGAACTGAGGGGCTTACAAAGGACCGGTCGGCCATTGCCCTCACAATGCTAAGGTTGTTTTTTTTACGTCTGCTCCGCTTAAATTATCATTTCCGACCATTGAAGTGTAATGCGCCGTAGAAACATAATCTGGCCAAGTAACGTTTGAGCATAGAACACTCAATGTTAAATAGTACTACGACTGAACGAGTACAGTTATGATGATTCAAATTCATTGAACTTTAAGACAATAATAAAACAGAATTGGCCCTGTACTTGTACAGTAAATAAAATATAATAGAATTATCTATTAGAAATAAACTATGTTTCTCATTAGATTATTCTAAGACGAATGCGAGGTAATCAAATTCAGTACCTACTATAATATACCTGTATTTCATGTGTGTTTCGCTGCATGTAATTTTCATGAAAACGTGTAATTGTCTATATAAAGTTTTTTTCGATAGTTAACGAATATAATTAATTAATTGACACTGCAAACAAGTAAATGGTTAAGAAACAAGTAAATAAAAAGAAATGAAAATCTCAAGGAAGCGCATTACTTTCTGTATTACGTATTCTCATCGTTCCGGCTGGGAAATAATAGGTTGAGAACACAATGGAACTTTCATATCTTTAGGACATGTATTTGTTTTGATTTATAATAGAGATAATAACAGATCCGCCGGCACCACCATAGATCATTTCTAAGCATGTCTAGATACAACTGGGGACGTGGTATGCGATCAGTCATTTTAAGAGCCGTCATAAACAAACAGTGCCCTACTTTTTAATGTAAACGATTATTTGTCGGCGTTGAGTCATGTCGGGACTGGGGCGCACTACACACACAACTAGATCAGTATGTGTACGTTATAGACGTTATAGTAAACAGCTGTAGCTCACTCATGTTTTCAGTGATTCCAGACTGAAGTGGCACGATGCCCGGCGGATGAACGTACCGTTGACGTAAACGATGGAATACCTACTGTTCTGACTGTATGAATATAAATTATTAATGTAAGTGTAGTAATCTATCATGGTGTGTCAGACGGATGAACTGCAATGAGCGATGTGCATCTAATTTGCCAGGTCTATGAACCCGATCGAGTTCAGAACGTTTGAAGTAAGAGCTCGTATAAAGGTTCGTTGAACAGCTGCTGTCGCTCGGCGTGCAAACTCACCCGGCTACCTGTAATTGGGGATGCACGCAGGTATACTTTCCGTTCCTTTGTGCATATATCGTTTTCTGAGTAATTTGGCATTACCGTTGGGATTTGGAATGCGTTTTACCTGGACATTTCGTTACCTTCGATGTGTTGTGTATATGAGTACGACATATTTTAGAATCGCTTACCAATATGAGCCAGATCAATGATGGGTATTTCGCAACGCGAGAGCAGGGTCTCCTCTTGCGGGGCCGCCATTGTCTCCGCTAGCTGTTGTCAGTCTGCGCTTGAACGCTACGGTTGGAGGCACTCGGCCGCCTTATCACTCGCCTCCGGTAGGTAATTAGCAATTAGCGATCGCGACACCGAACGATAGTAAAGGATAGAAAAACGATACCGATAAGCACTCGAAACACCTTATGGTACGACTGAAACGTTAAAGTTTATTAAAATTGTGAATGGTCCTTTGATTACCCCTGGTATAGAAGCGTTCAGAACTCATTTGCATAACCTTGTAGTTCCTGCTCGAGGCGTTCTGCGATCTGACGTAGCAGCAATAAGCTATACTGACTTGACACATTAAAAATTGGTTGCCCTAGCTCTCTCACAGTAAGTTACGTGTAGGAATCGTTGCTCCCGCGTGTGCGACCCGACGGCGTCTCGCGCCCCCCCGTCCCTCGGTTGGCGAGTTTCGAATGTCTTTCGTCGAATAAACTGGCTCACCGTGTGCGATGAGCGTTACTCTGGCGTACGATGTGGGCTCTCACTTGTATATCATCGCGCAGACTTTCGCAATCGAGTGGCGTGTCGAAACCGCTCCGCCTTGAACACACTGGAGAAAGCGCGGCTGTCGGGACGATGCGCGGACGGCTCGGCGTACGGAGTGGCACTGAGTGGAGTGGCGCGGCGCGCGACTGACTCACGCGGCCGCCGCGTCCGCCGCTCACTTCGCGTCACCACTCCGATACCGATACCACTCGGTACCACTCGCTTGCATTTTACCCGCTGTCGCTGCTCTATCGCACACGCGACGCGGTGGGTGCTGGGTACGAGTCGCACGCAATCCACCTTACCCTAAACAACGCGACCGCGCGACGAGCGCTCGCTACTGTATATAAATATACTGAAACTGCCAGATAATTTAAATGTGGGCGATATGGTATTATCATATTACGACGCTGTGTATCATTCATAACTAATTTTATTGATATTCTTAAATAATAGTGACGTCATCGTCTTGAGATCAATTGAAATAAAGTAAGCACAGTAATAAAAAATATTCACTATATTTAAAAGTGAAGTGAGATTTATTTATTTATATTGGGCAGGAGCATTAATTTACAGTTGAGTCCGGGAATCACTTGAGGCACCGCTCGAAGTACGAGGAGCCGACGTATCCGCCGCGCATGGCTCGTTGGACGTGTTGTTCAAATAATCGTCTGTTACTTTGTAGTTCGTCTGCTGCTTCCTTGTTTAGTGGGTCTTCGGGGTTCGGTTCCTGCGGATGACATCCAATTTATTGATTGTATTAATACACCCTTTTTTCGCATTTGGTATACCGGAGAAAAAAATATTCAACAATTGTAATCATCTCAATTATATATTATACCAAAATTTGTTAACGTAAATTGTTACACCTAACAAAATCTTTGCATTACAATCTCATCAGGCACTCGGCTACTGGGCTGACAAGCAGTTTGATTTGTTAATACCTATTTCATATTATTGTATGCACTTCGCAAATAGGTTATTTTTGGATCGAAATCACAAATTTAGAACATAATTATAATTACAGAAGAGGAAAAACACAATTCTATTCGGTAGTCGGTACATGTGCTACCAACTAAAACACGTTTTATTATAATTATTTAATACAATCTCCAAACGAGATTTTAATTGATGCTTTACCAAAAGTTTAAAAAAAATGATAAAAAAAGGCCAGCCTTCAGTTTATTGTAATGTCACTGCTATTCGTGGAATATTGGCAAAATGTTATCTTATTTCAACGACACCTAGCATTCAGTCCGAAACGAAGTACTAATAAAAATTTTTATAACTTATTTTAATACAATTAATGAACTGCAGTTAAAAAAAAGTAGGCGCAATTTCTTTGATAATTAATTTTTAAAAAACCCTCTTGTTCAAACAACGGATACCCACCAGGAATAAATATTGTAGTCCATAAACTATAGAGTTAACAGTGAGCACTGGTTTCCAGTCTTCCCTAAGTATATTCAGGCAAACATTGCCTTCCAGGTCTATGTTTGGATGGTACACCGCCGTTTCGCACTTCACTTTGGGCGGCTCATGGGGATAGTTTGGTCCTACCTGTGCAAATAAAAATGGTTCCGACTTATACACATGTCTCTCAGTAATTGATTTTAATCTGTATCGGAACCTGTACATAAAATGTTTCGATAATGTTCCCAAGTACGCGCGCTTGACCACCGTGGTAACCTATCGCCGTAGTCTCACATTATGGTAGGAGATCGGTGATCACAAATGGAACAATTAAAACAATGCCATACCAATTGATGTGAAAAAACACGCGACTTATTTTCTAAATATTAGGTAATGCGCAGTACCTTCTGAAAAGCCGCACGCAACCAACGGGCCAGGGTATAGTCATTGAGTTGCCAGCACACAAAATGTCGTGAATGAAACCTTTTCAACGAGTAGCTTTTCGTTAGTAGATACGCTGGCTCTCATTTGAGTTGTAGTTTCAGGTTCAATTACACATCAACCAATGACACTCATAGATATCAAAAAAATTGTATCGAGTTCCCGTGACGTTATAGGGTGAATAAAATACAGCTTTATAGTGCGTTCTAATAAAAAATAAAGAAGAAAAATGAAAATATTGAGTAATGACGACTTATATCCACGATGTTAATTTGTAAAACGAGTATTTTTTTAGTATAGGTTGAATCGCGTGCAGTCGTTTAGTCTCTACATGATTACACACCGCGGTATCTCACGACTGCGTCTGTGGCCTCTTAGTAGGAAATAACTATAAATATAATTATTTACGTAAAAAAAAACGTGACATCACGCCTGTAATCCCCTAAGGGGTAGGCAGAGGAGTGTAGTACACCACCACATTTCACCAGTTACGTTTAAGT
>DWDX01001444.1:0-18688 GCA_018245675.1 Agara michaeli | reverse complement strand
GCATGCAAAATTTGAAACTCCTAACACTTGTAGTTTCTGAGATTTCGTGATGAGTGAGTGAGTGAGTGAGTGACCTTCCGCTTTTATATATATAGATTACATAAGACTTCTTACTTGGCAAGGACGTTATTGTTAATAATAAACTTTATCACAAGTGGAGCAACACCGTTACAATTAAATCTTAATGACACGAATGTCAGCGACACGCAACCGAATCTCTCAATAATGCCATCCAGTGACATCTGAGAGGACAATGGCAAAAGCTGATTGATGGATACCTAATACATAGTAAATGCTACGGGGGCAAGACGCACCTGTTACTGACGGACTGACAACTGAATGTGTCGTTGATTGGAGCGTACAAATGCTGTTTAAGACTCTAGTTAATTTCTATGACTTTGGGGTTAGTTTAGTTTATCCCTACTGTAATATAATAAATGTGAATGTAAGTTTATTTGTTACGCTTTCACGCGAAAACGACTTAACCGATCATCATGAAACGTTATACCCATATTCTTGGAGGTATTAAAAGTAACAACAAAGGATACTTTTTAAGAAAAAAAATTCTTTTTTTTACGAAAGATAAAAAAATTATTTGTCAAAAAATCTCTTAGTAAATAAAAAATCAAAAGTAGGGATAATTAAATTCAAACGCGGACGAAGTTGCGGGCACAGCTAGTATTCTTATAAATAGGAGCGTCCTACGCTTTACTCTCACCTTGAAACATTTACAAATGGTAATGTTCAACAAAAACACTGGTTATAAAATTTTCTAACCAGCATGCTTGTACCCTATTATGTAGTGCGATGATGTCTATTCCATGACACATTTGGGTCAATAGGCTGTGCCTCGGTGCGGGCAATTTCCGCCACTTCCGGCGCCCGAGTGCACGCGTTGTAGTATGTGACAATCTTAATGTTGTAACAAATTATGTGGCTTGGTCGCTTTCTGTACCGACTACTTATAGCAGCACGGTATTGCTTTTGTGGTAGAAGAAATATTACGTAGTAGTTTAAGAGCTCTTCGGATCTGATAAGTATGCTTATAGTTACAATATTGAAAGCATAACTTTCTTAACACTGTTCTATTCTGGAAGCCTGTGAGCCGTAGGCCGATAAGGTAACACTACACCTACTCGTTTCTTGAAAGATCCTCTAACACAGCTTAGGGAAAAACGAAAACAGCAGTTTATTCCACACTTTGAACCGGGTCACCGAATGGATTGTAATCGGGTATCCAACTGGACAGGTTCGCCAACAAGATCGATCCGATCCAAAATTTTAGTATTCCATGAGGAGCCTCAGTCGTGCTTTGTATACCAATGTCCGAAATCAAAGTACCCTTTATACCTCTATCGATAGTATAAATGCCTTCACTGCTTCTTATGTCATACTTTTCTAACAGTTGTGGACATCTAACATAATAGATAAACATCGTATAGTTAATATGTCAGCATAGAATGCGTATCTTCAGAGGTAAATCAGGTCATAGAAATTCTACGTATTGCATTATTAATTCAAAAAACCGATATAACGTTTTATTAATAAAAAACTGATACTGCATATACCATATATATAACAAACGTATTTTGGCACTTCTACAACTTCTATAATAACGAACCGCTACGAATTGCAACGATTGGAAATCCTTTATATTTTGTGCGTTATTTAGATTTTTTTGTATATGATACATGAGCACTCGTAGCTTCACGAACAATGCATGACACACATTCTGACAAATATATACGTTTGGGTGAGAGGGGATGGGCAGGCTATATACGATCGGAGCTTTGTTATCTTTTTTGTTATTTATTTTGCTACGGATGTTTGATGTAGCGTGATTTCCTTGTTACAACGCTGAGTTCTTGTGTAAAGGAAATTGAAAGTGGTTTTTCTAGTAATGTAGAGTTCCATTAAACGTGAAGATATCTTTTTTTAGGTTTTTAGGCACAGTCATACATTAGATGGCACGGTAGTATACAATACTAAGTAGTAAAACGATCTGCAATATCAGCATGACATTTAAACAAAGAGAATGCAAGTGATAAAGTAAAACTTAAAGCAATAATAAAAAAGTTAACCGAATTATTAACCTCAGTAAGGTATACAAATTTATAGAAGGCTTATAAAGTGACAAGGTCTGACAAGGGTCCGTTGTGATATATGGTTGGGAGATTTGAGGAAATCCAAGTAAATCGAATGGATTTCTCGTAGAAGTTGAACTTTATCTCGACCGATTCTTTACTTGGAAACTATCCTCTTTAAGATGTCTAAAGCAAATTTGACAATTAGGATAAACACTTCTGTTTTATGGTAGTCGACGTTGGCACGAGTTTTTCTCAATATCACCGACTCGCACTCTACTTTATTGAGAACACAGCATCTTACCTCTGATGTAATAATAAAGTGAAAAGATTAGCAGAAGTATTAACATAATTATCATTAAAACTCAATTAGTCAACCTTTTAGGGCGTCCGTGAGCGACTTAGTAGCCTTTGTTGTAAGTCGTTACCGTGAAAGCATTTCTTTTCTACACTGCCTTCGTTGTTTATATGCCACGTAGATTTACTATGAACATGAAACCCGAACCCAGTAGTGATAAGTAGTGTGACATTTTCTCGAAGCAGTCATTGCTTTGAAAAGCACATGAAACATTATTATTTATTGTATTTATACAATATTTAAATAACGGCTCCTTTGAAAACCATCTAAAAGCTAGGTTATCCAATAATCCTGATCTCCATCAACCATCTAAGTCGGAAGCAGACCCAACTGTAATGGCTTAACTAGTATTCAAACAAGTTCCTATAAATCAAGCGCGTAACCCAAACCGAAACTCCAAATCTCTACTCCATCAAATTGTGGCGCTATTGTTGTATAAATAAACGCCTTCGCTTTTGTACGTTGACGAGGGTAGTCCGAGAAATTCTATAGAAATGAATGACGGTTAAGGAGATTGGCTGCTTAAAGTGCTACAATCAAAGTCGGTCAGCTCAGAAGTTCAAAATGGATGGATGATTTTTCTACTTCCTATTTCCGGCAAATCGCATTAAATTATTTAGCACATTTTGATACCTGCACGTTTTAAGTAACGATAGTTTTTGTCTATGATTTTTTATTTATCTGTCAAAAAAATATCTTTTTGATCCTCTCTCTCTCTCTCTCTCTCGTTCACCGTTGAGTTAAGACGTGCCGGTCAGTAAGTTGTAACAAACATAACAATTCGTTATTTTACACAGTTGATTTAATTTCATCGTTATCTTTGCCATGTAACTGTTTAATATGCGACTTCTGAGATTATTGCATACAGTTAGAGGATACTTAGAAATTAGTGTTATAAATATTTAATCCAGCATGGATTGGCGAAACTAAGTGGAGGTCAAGCTTATGTTCAGAAAATGCTACTGTAGTCCATCCAAAGGATCTACTTACTGTTATCCAATGATATCCAACTAGTACAGTCTTAATAAAGTATCCTCGCTTTAACCGCTAAAACTTATGAAAATTGCCCACTAGTAAACCTAAACAGAATGGCACAATTTATTTTTCATTTGCTAATTTAATTTCGCTTAGATATATGAATGTGTTCAATGTTATAATTTTCCAAATTTCGTAGGCACAAAAATAAAGCTACACTGTAATATAACAAAATTATTGTACAAAGAACAACGTGGGCGTATTGCGCAATTACGTTGCTCTGAAATTCCTACATAAATGTTATAAATTAATTTGGGAAAGGATGTTGTGTTTGAAGTAGAAAGTGCTTCGTAAGCCTAGCGAGATACCCATGAACTTGTACCTATGGCTTTGTTTCTGTGGTATAAGTCTGCGTGAATATATGGAATGTTACCGATACGCCGTGAAGCCGAATATGATATAACTAGGTTGCAATGCCTCCAACGTCACCGTGTCCTTTTCTGTGTAACTGTGTGGTTGGTAAAAGCGATTTCCACTTTACGTGTCCGCTTCAACCTGCACGCAATACGTTTCTCTGTACAACTTCATAATACCATTACAATAACGAGGGACGTTTATAAACAAAAGCCAACGGAAGAATACATTTTTTTATTCCATTTTCTTTTTCCTCGAGCTGCTTATTGACGAGCTGTACCTGTTTGTAGACAACATTTTATTAATAGCACTCGACGGCTCGGTGTGTGGTCCGTTTTCCAGCGGGGAGTGACAGCGATGCTCCTTGAAATGGTTTTATATTTCACGGGCCTGCAGTTACTTGCCAAGTTATGCAATGTTCATGTTCGATTTTTGAATGATTCCAAAAGTGTTTCCACCTTTTGAGGGCTGCTTCTGTTCTTCCTTGTCATCGTACAGTAACGTTATTTATGTTGCGAGAAAAGAATACGTTTAAAATTGATTTAACAAACAAGTTGATCGATCACCCGTCTTCTGTACATATGTTTACTGCTAATGAGAACTGATGCCGTCTAAATTTGCTAAACGTTAATGAGTTTATTCTCTCCTCTACACCGGCATCTCCTTACCGCTTATTCTAATTTATCGTCTTCAATAAAATTTCTTACGTTCTGTTTTGCCGATAAAACATAGACTTGTTTAATGTTTCTTTGTTTAACTGCCATACTTCATTTTATTACAAGGTACTTGGACTTTCGTATAATATACTTTGACCCTGTATATCCGTTTCTAAAATGGACAACATTCAACAGTTTTTATTAGTTACTTGTACATCCGCTCGCGTACGGAGCACCGACTTAAACAAGTCGTTCTGCTGCTCGCTAGCCCCTTATAATTGTGGCTGTTCGTCTTAAGTATGGACATCATTACTGCGCCAGTAGCGCGGGGGTGATTAATGCCAACTTGTGAGAACATGTCGCTATATAAAGACGTGTTCATTTGAAAAATACCCGTCTAATAATTTCCACGTATTAATTTTTTTTTTCTTATCACATTTCGTGTTAGCAAAATTAACTGTGTTAGTAAAGTTAGTAAGTAAGTGTTAATAAAGTTAAATGAAAGAACTGCAATACCAAACAATATGGATATATCATACACTTAGAAAAACATACGTTACTTTGAAGATTATGTTTGTTAGTGACATTACAATTCAATTCAATTGAAATTTTGGCGTGATCCCTGGCAGTTGCCAATTAAAATAGTTGGTAATGGAAAAGGTGGGAGCGGGTTCGTTTGCTCACTTTTTCACCATACAAATACTCATAAGAAATGCAAAAGAATTGGTGTCAACGTATAATTGTCTTCTGCTCCGCTTTTCGCTCTCACTAGCGTCATTTATGAACAGGTTGATGTACTCTGCAGGCATTTGTATAATTGCACTCACCTCCGATATGGACATCATTATTTTACTTATTTCTTCGAGATCGCTATCTTGATTGCTACCTATTTTTAAACCATGATAAATTAGGGAAATGTCGAGATAATAACTGTACACGTAAAATGTTTTCTCCTTTTAACAGCGCATAGATGTAGGTACTATAACGAGTTGATGTTAAGTTATCTCTGCTTTTAACGAACAATAATGTTTTACGTCAAATTAATTCCAATTTTACGTAGCTCAGACAGGCGCTGTTATCCCCGAGACGATGTCAACTGAGATTGTCTCGTAAATAACTTGCGGGTTTGTCATCGAGGGTCCTGCTACGGGCAGTTAACGTGTACGCTTATTAACTTCATTAATAAAGAAACTCATTTTTCTAATTTTTGACCGTGTTTTTTTGAGAAGTTACGCGAATTTCCTTATTCACTGCCGTTCCAAGTTATGAACGAGCAAAATCGATATGGAAAGTTGTTCATTAAGTTGGCGTCGCCTCGCCGTTCACAATACAACAGATTTCCTGATGAAACAATTTTGTCGTGTCCAACTTATTTAATGAATGAGCTTATTCATAACATAATATAATTATTATCTGAAATTGAAAGAGAATCGTGACAGACAAAAAAAATTGAATCAGTTAAAGAAAAAAATATGTTTCGTTTCTAGGCTTTGCTATAAAATGTGGTTGTTAAAAATATTACATACATAACTAGCAAATACAGTATGATCATGATGAAGAATTTTGAAGAATATTGATCAAGTTTTAATTAATTCAATCATAAGAATGGTACTAAAAGTTAGGTTACTATCGTCTGACATTTTATTAGGCTATTGTATTTCCAACAACGATCACTTAATAATAAACAGCGGACAAAATTAAATGGTTATGGTTAAATTGGGAATTAATTCGAATACGCCGAGACAATTGATCCGCTATACGCCTGGCACTATATTTTCATTTCCTCTACCCTAAGATTGCTAGAAAGAGGCCGCTTCCCTAGCGATAAGGCCGCATTTTGTTTACCTAAGAATACATTTTTTTATGGATATATTTTTCTTAGCGTTGTTCGACTAAAGAGTATAAATGAGTTTATTAATTAAATGCAGGTACAGCAAAGCTTGCACTCGCTATAAGAGGGTGATAATTTAACTATTGACGATATCGGCATTTTGTCGTTCCTATCACGTGACGTAGTGTGTATGAAATATGCCATTTCTATTTGAGTACAAAGCAGAATTAAGTAGACAAAGTGGTGACGGCGGTAAACAACTTGATGTTTCATTTATTTTGTTAATTTATACAACATTCGCCAATACCTACTGGCACATTATCTGAAATTTTGATAATGATAATATTAACGAGATTAAATTTCAGGAGATATTTAAAAAAAATGAATCATCAAAATCGGTTCACCTAGTCGAAAGTTATGAGGTAACAAACATAAAAAAATACATTCGAATTAGGTACCCTCTAGTTTTGAATTCGGCTAAAAATACGAAATAGAGTATCGGTATATTCGGTACAAAGAAATTTAATTCGGTAAAGAGATACCCGTTAACAGCACAGTTAGGGAAGAACGCGCTAACGTGGCCATTACGAGGTAGGTACGTGTATAATACTCGCAGTGTAGGTAAAGACTATACTGCAAGAGACACTCAAGACACTCAGTTTGGATATACAGCTAATTAGGCGGAAAGAATTCGACCCGTTCTCCCTAAGCGTGCAGTTTGCCACACAACCACCTACATTCAGATGAGCGCAGCGACCTCGTTATGTTAATTTAATGTACAAAAACGTAACGATTCTACATGTTGCTTAAATGTACTTTGGCTCAGAAACAATTCGTGTTTTAAAAGAATACTGTCAAATCAAAAGAATCATATAGTAATAATGTAAACGTAATGTGCTTATGCCTCATTTTTTTAATTTTTTTTTATTTTATTAAATTAAAAATAAAACATTTTATTAAATTTAAAGGACTTTGTCGCAGAGCGACCATACCGTTCCGTAACGATCAACACACACATTACAACAAAAAAAAACTTATGACTTAAAATACGAGTAGTAGCCTTGTCATTTGATAATAAAAATAAATTAATGAATCCTGCGATGACGTAATACATTTTAAGTACGAATAGTCTCGTGGTCTAGTGGTTAAATACCCTGATTGCTAAACAGGACGTCGACGTAGTGGGTTCGATTTCCAACCAGTACTTTATAAACATTTGTGTGATGACGATTTAGGCATCAGGCCTTTAGAGAATTCGAAGAAAATATCCCTAGCGTCTTTGTATATTCGCCCAAGCATCAAAAATTATTATTTATGAACATCGAACTGATTATAATTACGTAAGTACGCTCCCGGCGGTCGTGGAGCGACCTCTTGTAAACCTAAATTGATTATTATGTAATATTTCTCGTAATAAAGTCACGACAACGCTGATTTAGAAAGAATTATTTTTATATACTATCTATATACAGAACAGTTTTATCAGTGGTCCTGTCAGAATTTACCTTTAATACTTAACTATGGTTAAGAATTTGAGGAAGCTGTCCTGCCTAGTCAGCTATGGAGAATTATAACTAAGAAGAATGCAATTTTTTAAAGATGCATCAAAAGTGTTAGTAAATATCCTAATAAGGTTTTCGACATCTATGTGTCAGCCAGCAGCAAATGCTTACGTTTCCTGTACGTATCGAATCACGGACAGAGGGAGTTTCGTTGGCTTTGGAGAGGCTTTCGTTGATATGAAATTAATTTCGTTTATGAAATTTCACCAACTCGGTAATTTATGTAATTATATACAAAACTGTACTTTCCTTAATTCACGTTCGACGTGTACAAAATAGAAAAATATTTCTATAAGGCTCTTAAGGACTTTTTATTTACCGTCTATTTATTTAACCAGAGAGTAATTAAAAATAGACTAAAGCCTGTAAGAGATCAAAAGATTTATTTACGCACTTGAAAGACTGATGATGTTTTACTTTTAATAATTTTTGTTGGACTACGAGTAATTAAGCAATGTCTCCGTCGAGGCGCTTACGTTTGCTACGGAGCATTCAAATGAACGTTAGTTCATTAAGAATAAGTTTTACTAGGCTTTTCAGTTTTTTCTTTTACTTGGGTATTACGTTGTTTTCAAATGCAACCAAAGAGTAATAGGAACGTGCTACGATTACGTCTACATTTTCATTTTGGCCATTATGCCCGATTCCACGTCAACTTTGATGTTTGTTTTGATTTTGAGAACCCTGCTGCGTTTAGGGCGCGCTGTATCGGACGCTCCAGGAAAATATACATAGCCTTGAACAAAACAAACCGCACAGCACGGTGTGCAGTTTGAAATGGTTTTCAATTCGTAGTTTTACTTTAGAACATTGACCCAGGTCCTCTGCGTTCTGAGCACGTAACGAGAAAACACCGCAATTCATCATTTATATATATCCATGTATAGTTTCATTGATTGTCCACTTGGAACGGGAAAGCGATGATCGATATACAATTATACAGTTCTCGAAGCAAATGTCTTTCATGTATATTCAGCGATGATTAGACAAGTAGAAATATTTATGCATATCTCTATTATTTTTCACATACATGCAACAGACCCTCTAGTTTGTGTACGCAAAAGGAACAAAGAAAAATCCATTAAGTTTGTTTAGTTGTTAGGAAAGTATACATTTTTGAGGCGAATAGAGACGATTTCGAACACATTTCTTCTGTCTATTCGCTCAAATAGTATTCCTACTAAGTTGAACAAGTGCCTTTTACTAATGCTGAACTGAAAACACCCGGCCTGGTGGCCGTGTTGCAATCGTGACTGCGCGCGGAAAAATGTGTCGCCCGTTTATTTTTCCAATCACTTCATTCCTCGATGTGAATGCTTCCACATACGAACTTGTTTTATACTGTTGATGGTCCATATATAATGTTGTTTTTATATAGCTACTTTTATCTACAATCGCGCGTCTGTGCAGGCCCTGTGAGCTTAGGTGATCGATTTGAAAAGCCATGATATAGAACTCCGATTTATAACCTTTTTTAATTGTTTTAAAGAGTGCTGCGTTTAATGTTAAAGGAGTGCTGGGTGTTTCGCAGGTTTTTTCCTTCGGTTTACTTTAGCCTGACAAAGCCGACGAATGAGAACTTAAAAAATGTATGCCAACACCTAATCTAATCCGGGATAAGTTACAATAACATAATCGACGATCTTTGAAATCGCAGACCGCACGGTAGCGTAATCAGTGTCGGTGTAACGTTTATCACTGTTTGGCCACGGCGCGACGTGGCCCACAATATCAAAGCATCCCATTCTTGGCCGACATATTTCTCGTTATCAAAAGATTGCGGTCAAACGCGTATTATAAAGAAAAAACAACATCGCATCTACCTTCGTCCGTGGCTCGCTGACACAGATACTCCATTGTTTTGCTCGTTTTTTTAATTTCGCAGCGGGACCGTATTATTCCCTTTCTCAATAGACGTTCCTTTTTATATCTACTCGTTTTTTTTTTTTATTTCTCCCCGCATTGTTTTGAGTGGCTCCTGCTGCATGTTGATTGCTTGTTTGCTATTTATTCTTGTATTAACGTTGCGCCGTATTACCTTACACCGTAGTGGAAAAATGTGTAACTATCAATCGGACGGGTGATATCGAAATATCGCCGGCCAATGAATTTTAATGACTATTTATATTCAAAGGGCTTTCGTCATATTCACGAAGGCTTTCGAGGATTAATTTTTCGCGTGGCATTTGCCTGAACTGGATTATCCTCTTGAGATATTCGTTGCCTGTATAACAACAAACTTTTAAAGGTTATAGAGCAACCAATCCTGAACAGTGACAATGTTCAGGTGAGTGTAGCCAGATGGCGCTGGGCTCATATGTATGCATGGAATAAGAAAATACCTAGCAGAATATACGAGCTCCAAACTTTCCCTGAGTGCTAACTGTAATAGTTTAATAGATTCACGTTCGCCATACAATACTCCCTGGCGATTGTAAGTTATATATAGTACTAGCTGTGCCCGCGACTTCGTCCGCGTTTGAATTTAAGTAAAATCTAAGAGGATTTATACAAACTTTCATCCCATATTTTATCCCCTTAGGGGCGTAATTTATCAAAATCCTTTCTTAGGGGATGCCTATGTCATAGCAGCTTTATTGCATGCAAAGTCTCAGCCCGATCGTTTTAAAATTGACTCCTAGCACTTGTCGTTTCTGAGATTTCGTGATGAGTGAGTGAGTGAGTGAGTGAGTGACCTTTCGCTTTTATATATATATATATATAGATAACTGTTTAACTCACTCATATATACTATCGCACGCGGCACACTGCAGCGCCTTCTTGTGACGTTTCAAATGCAACTCCGCTTGCAGCGGTGTGCTGAACCGCTGCTTGCATATCCGACAGATGTACGTGTACATGTGACCGGTCACGTGGGCCGACAGGCTCGGCTCGTCGGGGAACTTGCTCCAGCACACGTCGCACTTGTAGACGTTGGTCTGCTGATGTATGTAATGGAGAAAGAAAGGAAGAGAGAAACAAAATTGTTTATTACATTAAATTGTGATAAAATAAAAACATAAACATGATAGAGAAAAAGAAATTTTTTTTAGAGCCAGCATTAAAAAATACTAGGACAGATAGATGGAGGGGGGGGGGGGAGACTCAACTGTTGCATGTAGAAAACCCAAAATGTTGTCGATGGTGACAGGGACAGGGTGGAAGATAGGAACATATACCTCATATTACTATTGTAAACTTCAATCTTACATTATTCTTGTCGCGTACATATATGTGTCTGTCTGTCTGTCTGTATGTTTCATGCGTTATGTATATACCATGACATTCTACAGCTGTAAGCAAACTATATTATTCACAACGAACAAACGCAATCGCTCACCGAGTGGTGGTACTCCTTGTTGTGCTTCATCAGGTGTATTCTCTTCTCGAAGCCGACAACGCAGGTTTGGCATTTGAAGTGCAAGTTCACGAAGTCGTCACTCCTCCTCTGCATTTCCAACTTGTCGCGCAGCGCCTCCAACGCGATGTCGCGTTTCATAAGCAAATTGTCCGCGGTTATATTTAGATATTTGAATTTCGGAATCCTCTCCGCCGGCCTTTTCCTCTTGCAGCGTGCATGAGCGTCTGGTTCACTCGTCGGTAACGCCGAATTGACCTGACCGACGACCGGCCCGTCCGCAACGATCTCCACCGAGCTATCGTCGTCCAAATCCACGCTCGCCCGATGTACAGGTGCTATATTTTCAGTTTCATTCGGTATGAACTCCACATCTGTACTGCTGTCGTTATTGCCCTCAATGAACATCCTGTGAACCTCGTTCTCCAATTCCGTATCCGAATTTATTTCGTCCTCTCTTTCATCGCACTCGGTCTCTATATCATTCTGCATCTCGACATCTGTATCGGTCTCATTCTGAATCTCTACATCTCTGTCGTTCTCATTCTCAATCTCCGTCTCTCTGTCATTCTCATTCTCAATCTCCGTCTCCCTGTCGTTCTCATTCTCAATCTCCGTATCTCTGTCATTCTCATTCTGCATCTCTGCATCTGAATCAATTTCAATCTCTATTTTTATATCCGTGTTGCTATCATTACCTTCCTCATGATGCATGTTATGTATGTCATTTTGTATTTCTGCATCTGCATCAAGGTAATTTTGCACCTTCGTATCTGTACCGTTTTCAGTCACCATTTTTATGTCTGCGCTACTTTCATTACCACCCTCGTTACAAGTTTCATCTATCCCATTTTGTATTACCCCGTATGGTTCAATGCCGTTCTGTGTATCCGCATCAAAATCAATAAACGTATCTAAATCTAGGAATGTGTTTGTTACATTTTCTCTGACATTGAACGTTCCAACTATTTCATATTGTTTTTGTGTATTTGCATTAATGTCATTTTGTACCTTTGTGTCGGTATCAATTTCAGTCCCTACACTTAAATCTGTGTTATTCTCATCATCTTCCTCATTATGCATCCTATCTATCTCATTTTGTATCTCTGCATCTGCATCAATCTCATTGTGTACATTTGTATCTGAATCATTTTTAGTCTCCACTTTCATATCTGCGTGACTCTCATTATCTCCCTCATTACACGTTCCATCTATCTCATTCTGTAACTCCCCGTATGGTTCAATGTCATTCCGCGTGTCTGCATCAAAATCAATAACCGTATCTAAATCTATGAGCGTGTTTGTTACATTATCTATATCGTTGAGCATTCTATCTATTTCAATCGGTATCTTCGTATCCGTATCGGGTTCACGCTGCATTTGTAACGCTGGGGACAGTTGATCCAGTTCCGTGTACTCCTCAACTGTATTGTGAGCTGCATTTGTCCCCTCTATGTCTATGACCTCCACAGGAATAGTGCTTAGTGTGGACAATGTTCCACTGTTGTAACACTGAAAGCATAGTTTTTTTTTATGTTTTAGGCTGACAAACAGATAAATAGGCGACCTGGTGGTAAGTGGTCACCATCGCCCATGAGGTCGTTCAACTATTACGTAAGCACCGAACAGGGGTTGGGACTGTTGGCAGGTCTTTGTTTTGCTTGTATCTGATGACATGGATGCTGGTGGTCTAGATGGTAGTTACGTCAGCAATATTTATTTATTATGTCTGACTTCTATGCAAAATTTAGTAGGTTTTAAGCCTCGCAATACGCACAGAGAGGCCACTGAAGGATTCTCAGTAGGTAAAATCCCCCATAACTCTACTATCTCATCAACATGTAGGGTATTTACAATGCTTTCCCCCAATGAAAAACGCAAACGAAAACAGAAGAAGCAATACCTGCCCCAAATGTAACACCTCATTGGCTTTCCGTATTCGGTTGCAGAACTTTGACAAGCTTTGCAGCACAGCACGGCACTCCCAACACAAAGATTTGGGTGTTAACAGTGAATCCTGGAATAGAAATCGGGATCCCAATAACTACAAGTATTGAGGTATTATGAGGGGTATCTTGAGATTTATGATAATACTGGTCAAACACAGTCACATCTCTTAAGTCCTGAAACCTTGGGTGGGTGAAACCTTGGGTCTTTTTGAACAACAGCTATCTGATCTTCAATAAACAGGGAGGGACATTGCACGTTCAAAATAATAATATTCTTTATTACGAACCTAAAAATGATATATATTATACAAAGGCAAGCTTATCGCTAAATAGCAATCACTTCCAGGCAACCTTTGCATGGAGAATTAACAATAACGAAAGACAACATAGTGAAAAGGGGAGTGGAGTATGTTAAAAACTAAAAACATGCTTCTTCAGTCTAAGTGTTCATTGCGTACAGAAATAAAAATACTGATGCTCATCGCACAAACATTATTTGTTTCTAGGAATCAAACCCTAATATTAATATCTAGGTTCGCTAAGCACTGAATCAACTATACCATAGACAAAGTGTCAATGGATCATTGTGAGCACTTACCGGCCAGAAGCACAAAGGCTTTGTTAGCACCAAAAAAATTAATTTTTTTTATCCAACATCGGTCTACAAATTCAGCAATTAATCACCGACAAACATTATCAGGGAGTCTTCAAAGCAACTGGGAATAGGTTTTGTTGTCATGTCTTGTCAAGTGTGATCCATCTTTAGATGCATCTTTGCTTCCGTTCAGAAGAGATAGCGGCCAAATGCTAGCCTATCATAGAATAAAAAAAAAACAACAAAAAGAAATACAATATGAACAAAGAAACGTAATTAAAAAAAAAATTAATAATCAAAAATAACAACATATAAATAGAACTAACGAAATAAAAACCTTAAAAAACCCAATAAAAACGTTGACTGTGATCTTATGAGATCCAAATTTTAAAAAAAACAATTTGAATGACAATTGGAATCATATAGGGTAACCTGCTAATCTCTTTCGAATTCAAGAATATACTTATAAAAACGTCACAAATGCATTTTAACATAATGAACGTAGTTTCAAATTCACCTGATAATCTATGTCTCGAGTGATTTTCTTGTATATATCCAAGCAAACGCCGATAGGCACCATTTTTCTACCAATAGCGAGACAAGTACGGCACATTACTTCCACCGCCTCCATTGCGATAGATAACCCGGTCTCCCATCAATACGTCTCCTGGAGCATATCCACAACCAAGAGGAACCAATCGATACTAAGACAAAGAATATTAAAAAGTATATCCGAATTTCATTTTATGTGTTATCCTTTGTGAATATATCATTAATAATTAGGCTCCGGTGCAGCGGATTAAGCGAATTGATACAATCGTAATACATATCAAAAATTTAGATATTGTCTGCAAATCTGGAAATACGTGCTATATCCGAAACGAAAATCAAATCAATAAATCATAGTGGCAATCGTACTGTCGAAAAAAGTCTGATTGCTCATAGAGAGCATATAAGCACAGATAAACTAGGAATAGCAAATAAATCAGCTGTTTTACGTACAACATTTTCATACAATGAGGAACGTCCTCTCTTTCTATAAAACTGTATAGAATTTCATACAAAGAGGATATTAAAGATGTTATTTAAATAATAAATTTCGTTATGTAATCAAACATTGTAGTCTTTCTTTTACATTGATAGTAAGCAAACAAAATTTAATGAAAAAATGCAAAACAATGATACAACCATATAGTTATTATGACTTAAAAGTATTCAAGTAGCTAATCATTTTCATATTACATACAATCAGCAAATAAATTGAAGCAATCAAAATACCGTAAAAGTAACATGTACACATTCAAAATAATACATTTTTGTATAAATGTCAAAGGTATATTGATTTGTTATCTGTCCATGTGTATATTGACTGTGCTGCATAAATGGCGGCCGATTGTTGTACCAATCCATTTGTTTGTAACAAACACAAAACGGGCTTGAAACATATTAACTGAAACCTATGAACATTTGCCCTTTAATGATATTGTATATAATAGTAGTACACACATAAAAATGGAACAACACATGCACGAAATGACTGTAAACAATCAAATGCAAATGGCTCAACCGCAGCAGGTACAAGTTCAAGTCCAGAATCAAGTGCCTATGCCTTCAAACCCTGAAGAGCAGCAGCAGGCACCGACAGTATTAACACTAATACCTAAGCCTAGGTCTGACAAGAAGAAAAAGGAGGCCATCGACGGCCAAGCGCGTGAAATTATTTACAAAGTGATAAAGTTCTTTGAGAGCGAAAAACTGAACCGAGGGTATGCTTTCCCAGTTGAGAACGTGGTCAAGAGGACCTGCGCCGCCACCGGGCTGTCGGAGAGCACGATCAAGAGGATAAAGCGGGACGGGCTACGCGCCGAAGCGACACAGACTAAAATGGCGGGGCCGAAGAAGAAACGCGTTCGGAAGACTAAAGTGCAACTAGATTACTTTCAATTGTGTTCCCTACGGGGCATCGTTAACAGTTACTCGCTCCGGAAGGAGGTCCCAACGCTGGGCAAGATACTAGCGGCCGCGAAACACGAGTTGAACTACAAAGGAGGTAAAGAATCCCTTAGGCTAATACTGTTAAATAAATTAGGTATCAAGTTTAGGAAATGCGAGAAGAAGAACAAGAAACCGCCCGAACAGCCGCCTCAGCCGCCGCCGCCGCAGATACAGCAAATGCCGCCAGTAATGCAACACCAGCCGATGCAACAGATGAAGCCCGTCGAAAACCAGTGTATCTATACCAACATGTTGCCACAAGTTCCTCCTGTCTCATACTAGGTGCATTGTGATTAGCTTAAGGACTATACAATCATGATCACATACATCCGTATGTATATGCATATAAAAATCCTCCCCGACTACGCAGCTCAATTAACAGAACGTAAGCAAACCACATCGAAGCATCTTGGTGAAGTATGCTCATGTAACAATGAAACCACTGGAGAGAAAACAGAGATTAAAGAGGGTTAGATAGACGGAGTTAAAAGTAAAAGGAAGTAAAAACGGTTGCAGCACGCAGAGTAAATAGTATACAAGATTATAGAGAGAGTAACGGCTGCATTAATTCAGTATCTGAGTTTCTTCATTGCCATTAATTCTGGCAGCCGAGTGTAATAAATAGAATTTTAGGAATACACTAAGTAATTGCCTAGTTCATTGGGAAAAAATAAAGTACCACTCTAGGTGGTAGATGGTGATATATTTTTAAGCGATTCCAATAATCATTATGGCTTCGGACACAGATTTCTACGGGCTCTGTTGACCACACAGTGTCAGGTAATGGGAGTTTATGTTCGTTGTTTTCAAGCAAATAATGTGTCCCACCAAAAATAAGATGCATGGCTACTGTCTTGAAGAAAAAAATCAGTAGGATAAGACAGGATAATATATATATTTAGATACGTTCAAAGATATTACAGAATTACTTGTTTAATGCTATGTAATACTCTCCATGGTACAAATATCACTAATTAGGTACAGGTTTTACAACAAAAATTGTATGGAAAACAGCCTAAATGATGATAAGTGGTTACCATCGCATACAGACACTTTTGATATTGATGGTGTTGCCAGTGCATTGCCTGCATTGCAGGAATCTCCTGACCAATTCTATGAAAACCCTTTGAAATAAAAACCTTTGATGGAAATTTGAAATATTTAAAAAAAACAACCGGATAGCCAGCTTAACCTTCCTAACAACGGTTAAAGTTAGCCAATGTTGCTAGTGATAATTTGTTTTTTTTGGCACTGGCCATTAATATTATATAGAGAGCCGTAATTTTTTTTTTAAAACATAATACCACAACTACAATGATCCTTGTGATAACTGAAATTGGTAATTTCACCGATGCTGAAACGGTTGAATTGCGTGCCTAGTTGACATTTAATTTATTTACGATCAAACTGACATTTTATACAGAGCGTCTCATACAATTTATTAATATATAGGTGCTTCTGTACAGTTTTTATAGACTCTATGACATGGTGTCAAATCAAATTATAGAGAAATAAAGTTCATATAATTGTTATACAGGAATAATATTGAAAAATGAATATGGTACCTTCGTTCATTATATTAATGATAGGTTATTGATAGTTTTAAATATATTATAAGGCTGAATATTAAATACATTGTGTATTATAATTATTTTTAATCGAATAAAAGTATTTAAACGAGGAAATGCAGTTTTTAATCGACATTTATATGACGTTGACTAGTATGAAATTACGCTGCATATTGTATACAAAGAATGTGGTGTTTCAATATGATTAAGTAGGTGCAACGTTGATTGATTGGGAACACACGACAAGAACCTAGACCGGTGTTCCTCAAAGTAAGCGATAATTCCTTGTGGGTGCTAGAGGCCGGAATGTGAGATGGTGAGTTATAAAACAGGGTGCCGAGAAACTTGTTTAAAGTGGACAATGGATCTACGAAGAATTCATTTCAACCATTCTGAAATAGCTCAGATATTTGAGAACTCATGACCATCCTTGTAGTGATCAAAAATAGCAAGCTTTTAAGATTTAAAATTTGAAATTATATTTTCTTCGTTAGATTTTTCTGATTTACAAAATTCAAATGGCTAGTTAAAATGTAATGAAAAAATACAGGTATTTGTAAAAGATTTCTACATTAAAAGAGAGCCGTTTAAATTTTTTCTTGTTATACTATCAATTTCATTTGCATGATTCAGAACCTTATCATTTTATTGATAAAATAAAGAATGTGTGGGAATTTCCATAATAAAAAAAAATAAGGAAGCTGATTGAACTTTTTATCGTGACTGAAAGAATAAAACCGCTGATTTATTAAAAAAAAAAGAACTGTCAATTTGACATTAGTTTTGTTGTCTGAGAGCTGGATGCGATACAGCTTTACACACCGTTTCCTTTATAACGTAAATATTTGTTGAAAACCTCGGTCCCTTTTCGTAGCCCTTAACATTTTGCGCACACGAAAATGTCAAACATTAGAAAACATGCAGAACACGAAGTGTGCGAAGGCTGTTTGTCTGAAGATAGAAAATTGCTGCCAATAAAACAATATTTGGGCTTGTACAGAAAATTGATTGACGACGTTTTAAATGAACCAGCGACACCTAAAACGGTAAGTGACGAAATATGTGCCGACTGCGATTAAGAATTTTCATACATTTTAGCAACACAATTCTGACACGAATCGCTTATTGACATCACCAGCTCCTAAACTTTTCCTAACCTATGCATACCTATGTTTTATTTGTACAAAACTTAGTATTTTCGAATCGACTGTCTTAATTAAAGCCAAAAAGTTTGCTTTCGAAGTTATTATTCTTTCGTATAATATGAGAATTACTTAATTATTCGAAAGATTTAACTTTCTAACACCTTTAATATAATGTCATTATAATACCTGTAGGGGACG
>DWDX01001443.1:0-18688 GCA_018245675.1 Agara michaeli | reverse complement strand
ATATATATGTATATTTTTTTTATTGACTCCACAACCCATGTTAGTTAGGTGCATTTGTCTGCTACTTAGTCGCACCAAAATAGATTTGATTTTGTTGAAGTTGGCCCCGAATCTTTATCTTGGATACACCTTTATTTGGGATGAGAGCAAAAACACTTTAAATATACTTCTTAAAAAAGATATAAGAGATGTAAATTATAGCGGTATAGGAACAAAAGAATAATAATTCACATTTTAGTTACTTCTTCAAAGGTAATGTCGTAACAAATTCTTCCTGTCATTGTATACAAGATTTGAACTAAACATGAAGAGATAATAATATAGCAATCGTTAATGCCAGTAATTTGTCCGACTTTAGATAAGAAGCAGCTGTCCGCCTTTAATATAAAAGAAAAAATTATAAACTCTCTACGACAAGACGTACCATCATTCTAAAGACAAAACAACCGTATATGTACCTAATTGCGTTTTATGTTGTTTGTACATACATAATACACATGTATTTATGTAGAATTGAAAGCCTATATAAAAATGTAACATTTACACATATAACAACTAATGTTTCGTGTTTAATAGTGGATTTAAAATATGATAATATGATAATTATTATTCAAATAGTACCTACTCGCGTAAATTTTATAAAACCCTCTGTCTAGGACTCGTTTATGGATGTAACCGCTGTCTTATTAGGTACTGGCGCTTCCAGCACTACAGTTTACGTTGTTCTATCTCAGTTTGAAAATAGTATAATGCAGTCACAAACAATGACACGTGAGATTGGAACTCTCCATAGAGACCTACTTACGAATTTAATCCCACCAAAACCTTAATGCATTACTGATTTGGGTAATTTTGGTCTAAATTCAGATACAGATGCCTATGAGCTGAAGTTTACTATCAATATCAGGTACGCTCTAGTATACTTAAAACATGGTTTTTCCAATATAAATCTTTGTTGACAGGCGTTTCAACTCCTCACTCAACGCCTCACCTGCCAGAGCCGGCGCTGGCTGTTCAGGCGGTGGCCCAACTGACGCAGCCAGTCGAACACGACTACGTCACCAGCATGCTAGCGGCCTGGGGCCAGCTCCTCATGGAAGACCTCATCGCCACTGCCAACGGGAACAAGGTAAATAATTCAATATGATACAAAGAAATTCAATATTTCAAATGCTGCTTTGCTGTGTAAAATATATTATACCTATATAAAAAAAATTACGTAAAAATGACTTAGTTAAAAAATATTTAATTCACATATTATATTCTTTTATCTATTTTATTATATGGCAATTTGATGCAGCTTCAAAACAACATTAAATTTACTTCGAAAGTTCAAGGGGTCAACCCATAATAATGTGGCTCAACCATCCGTATACTTTAGGATGCCAAAGGCTTTCCTGCCATATTAGTTAACTATCAATTTTGAGCTTCCAATACACTGCAATCAATGATTATTTCATGGTAAACACGCAATTATCAATGGCGTGAAGGCCACCAGTTCCTAGCTTTATTTAACTAAGGTGTTATTACAAACATCGATACCAAAAAATAGGATTATGACTCAATTGGCATTTACTTGGAAGAATCGTATTGTTGAGTCAATAAGCCATATCGTCTATCACATTTAAACTCCTAATGATGTTACAGAAACTCCCGATGAACCCAAAGGCCATCCCTACTCGATTTAGCGCCGCCAACAGATTTATAAGCGTATAAAATAATATCATGCTCTAATCTATATATACAGATCGTAACAATATTTAATATCGCGAAACAACTCAGAGAAAAGGTAACCGCGCAGCTCATAAATGCACACAACACTAACATTAAAACTCATTAAACAAACATTTGCCTTAGTAGGGAATCGAAACCTCGGACATAAACAGATAAAACCATTTGTTACTAAATGTACAGTTAATAATAGCATACAACTAATCATTTCGCGTGACAACTATGTAATGCAGCTGACAACTAGCATATCTCTATACCTCTTTAAAATGTATTGTTTACCTATATTCAATTTATGTGTTAAAAGAGCGGAAGGTGCCATACAAGCACATTGATTCTGCAATGGGCCGCCTAATGATCCAAGCGTCCCACTTAACATTTTTTACGTCCACCAACTTGAACTTGGCCGAGACTCGATTAAGACACCTATTATGAATGATTACGACTTTTGTGTGTCTGACCTTCACTTAATACTATATAAAACGTTCTTGCCATGTTTGTTTAATTTAGTTAACGCCATCAACTTTGATTCTAACCGACGTGTATAATATTTTTTATTTCTCCCGATGACTCCGTCGTTCTATAAAAGAGAAATAACGCAATAATGACATATTGATACTTCAATGACGAACTTGTAACGTTTTCTTTGGGTACTGATCATTTTTAAATCTGATAAAACGACAATATTCTGAGGTGTTATTTTATGGTATATTATTTTTTCCATTTGACTTATAGATAAATAATGATTGTAATTTTTTTTATTATTATTGTAGTTATTTGTGTGCTTTCAAAACTCTAACAGACATCTGTTTTAATTTTTGGCTGTCTATCTGTTACTCGTAATGTGTCCGGACTAATCTTTGATGCAGCTAACCGATTTCTATGGATTTCATTGATGCAATTGAGTGGTAATATAAAATTATTTCGGGTCTGACGCTTAGATAAAAACGATCAATCACGTAATTGGACGCATATGCTTACTTATGGGTATGCAGTAGAAACCAAGTCCAGGGCAATTGTAAGCACAGCTAAAGTAGTGTCAAGACTAAGTTTAGTGTGTATACGTTCGTGATAGTTCGTAGGTCACACAAAGAAAGGTTATGTCGGCTGTAAGTTAGTGAAAGCCTTAGTGAAAGTGACGTAACAGGTACTTCCTCGGGGCCACGCTTTGCCTCAGCCATGTGATTGTGCCTTACGACGTTCCGTTTCTACAAACATGATATTTCCTGGTTTTTGTAACAATAATTACGACTGGCTACATATTTTGTTGACACGTCATTATTACCAATACCTACTAGTTTATTCTTATTACAATTAATCTTATTTCAATGGACTAATACTTATTTCAATAGGCTTAATAGAAAATTTATATTTTGTTGGCGCCAGTGAATTTTTAAAGATGGATAACGAAACCGTTACTTCGAAATGCATTACTTCAGCCCGTGTTTAAAAAAACGCTCTAGTTTAGTTCTACACGCACACCTTTCTCTTAAGAAACTAATTAATTACGTCTATTGATAATTATGTACTTAGCTTGTGATAATACTTCCGATCCAACTACGCTTCCGTAATAAAAGCGGACTAAAGTTACTTGCAAACTACATTTTCTTCTATAATTAGTCAATATTACGTTAGCCACTGCACTAACTTTAAGAAAAGTTTAAATACATTGATTTTAACTTCAATTTTTGATTAACAGCTAAATTTCGTCATTTAACTTAGCGTAACCGATATACTAAGCCACACATACGTCACTCACGTAATAAAAACGATTTTAATATTTAACTATACTTACTTAATTATCTCTAAAAAATGTTACTAAAAATCAACATGTCGTGTTCGAATTTTAAATTGTTTATGCGTAGGTACCGTATCGGAATTTTGCTATTGTGAAACTTAAAAGTCAGGATTTTCGCAATAGTAAAATCTTTCGGTACGGGTGACAAAATGGTAGAGCATAAAAATACAGAGCCAAGGCAAAACGTGACATAAGAATGGCAATTTAAAGAAAGTAAATAAATGTCTTCGCTCATTAAACACAATTATCATAATATTTGTCAAAGTCAAAGTTACACAATGTGGATTTTAGAATTACGGTTAAGAGTTACGTATTCCGTTGGTACCTACTTACTAAACTTTCACCATACTTGTATGACAGCCCGCTATTGTTAGTGGATTACTTAAGAAGATAATTCCATTGATGGGAATGTATTTATTGAATAAGAAGGGTCAATTGTCTTTGACAAATATGGTTCTAGTTAATGTGACACTATTAGATAACCTAAATGAATGGTTGATTTTTAATAGTATAAATATAAGCTTACGAAAGAAATAATCCTGCAATTTATTAAAGACAGACGAAGGATTCCATTCGCTTGCGATAGACTTTGAATTTATTCGCGATATTAAGGCCACACTGCTGGATCTGTGAGATTCCATCGAATTCCTGAAGAAGCACGCATAATGTTGACAACATTAGCCGTATTTGTGTAAGCTAATTAAATTGTTACGCAAAACTTCTCCCATCTGTTTGTACTGACAAATCGTTTCCAATATACCGTTGCATTTTATAGCTTATTTACGTTAATAATATATTAATTATGATGTGCCTTTGTTTCAGAAATGCGAAAGTCCAGCATGCGAGTACGTGCGCTCAGCGCCCACAAGAAACTTGGACACGTGCGGTTTTGGTTAGTGTATGATTAAAAAATATAATCAAACTGTTTTATACATATTTAATCTTAGTTTTCTTTCTTTTTTTCATCATTTGACTCCATAATGTTTTTTAAATAGTAGCGTCGTTTTCGTTGTAATTTCGACTGTTTCATTAAAACATGTCAATTATTGAACATAACACGTAAATTAAATAATTCATCAAACACCTAAAAATCGTCAAATCCGAATTTAAAATAACGGTTAGCCATGTCATGCTATAATATAGTAATTGGGCAATTTCGTTTATAAAAAAAGTTGTTTGAAATGTCGCGGAGTATAGGAAGTTGCCGGAATATTTTAACTGTCGAGTATGAAGAACACCGAGACTGATCTAAAATATCATGATATTTCATAACCATCGATAAATCATTACACAGTGACAAGAGTACAAAATATAACATTTAATTTAAATACAGTCATCCATAAATGTAGTTGCATCTAACTTATTTGTTGTTGTAATAAGGATCATTTTAAGCGAAATGTTAGTCATAAATTTAAAATTAAATCTAAATTATAGATGCAGTATTAGTGTATCAAATTTGATTATGAGCCATACATAAACATATAAGGGCATCTGACGCTATACTGGTCACGAGTCGATTTAAATTGCTTTGTAATAATCCATTTTGTGTAAAGTTTGAATTTATTCCTAACAATCTCAGATGCATCTCGAGTACGTTGACCCAGTAATTTTTTAACATTATCATTACTCTGTCCTGGCCATCAATAAGTTATCGTTATATAATATTAAGTATTGTATATCTACAAGGATTGTACAAAATAGTAATTGGCTTGAATTCCTGAAATTGTGCCATTCTGTCATCTTACATTTGGTAACGAATGAAATGTTAATGTTGGCGATAGTCCAATCTCTCTCTTCTTGACTATATACTTCACCTCGTCTTATGAATTAATGTAAATATATTATACAAAAAACGCATAACTATTCTACATTATTACAGAACACCGCGAACAGATGAATTTGGCTACGTCCTTCTTGGACGGCTCCGCCCTCTACGGAAGTTCAGAAAAAGAGCTTCGTTCTCTACGTCTCTACGACGCGGGCAAACTCGACGTTTCGTCGTGTAGGAAGTAAGCTATTTTTAATTATTATCTAGAGCAAGTTATGTTACCTATATTTTTAGAGCAAGTTATTTATGATAGTTGAACGTCGAATTGAAGCAAAAACAATCTATAATCTTTGTTTAACCATTCTTACCGGAAGAAATAATTTTATTAAACCTTAAATTATTGAACGATCGATTGGTCCTTTTTATATAATCAATTATGGTCTATAATTTGTTATCAAGAATATCATCAAAATACATTTGTTAAACAAACGGTGCGATATAATGATAATATTTTTGGAAGACATCAAGGACAGTTCAAGGGCAGAGACTGCTATGATAACGAAACCGCTGATAAACTATATCGATGTAAACATACATACTTATACAGATAATTTTACGATATCTTTTGATTTGTGTAAATTGCATACATAGCTACCAGTAGGACGGGCTGCCGTTTTGACGGCAATCGCATGAACATTTCATGCGTGCGAACGGTTCTCACAGAAGTAACGTAGCCATTGGTAATGCATTGCCAAAGCTCTCGAGCATCTATTGTTCATACAATATCGATGTTATAACATGATAATGCTACATCCTATTCGCTTCGGTGTATGCTTGTGTTTAATTGGCTTGATTATCGTTCGGTAAAATCGTATGGCAGATAGATAGGATGGTGTTCTTCGTCATTGTATTGCCGCATGCACTGTGTTAAGAAATATTTATTTCCACTTGATGTATTATTTACTTATCTCTATATATATATTTATAAATAATATTTTGCTGCGAGTGCTTGCCATTTAAAATATAACTTATCATTTCATATATTATGAAAATAGTAGATAAAACCAGCGCTTAACGATATAAATAGACGATAATCTGCTACATCTATAGCTGATTCCTGACTTCCAATAATTTTCATTCCAATAAGATAACAAACGTTTGTCAACCAATAAAGAGCTATGTAATAGTTATTATTAAGAAGGGTTCACACATTGTTTTAATATTAGATATACCATCATGCCAGGCTCCTTACGGGGTAGGCAGAGAGCAATCAGTGTCTAGAATCTTCACCTACCAACGTCCATCAAAGCCATCCATCAGAACAATTCATCACGCTCCACAAACCTGACCTACGTTCCTCTTCAAAATGCATTTTAATTTGAAATGATCACGGAAATATTGCAAGTATAATGTGCACATAACATAAAAATATGCTCTACATAATTAAATACCTTCTAAGTACAAAAATTCTCTGAGACTCTAATAACACTAATCAACATGCCTACAGAATTCGCAATAACCTGGATTTTCTACTTATATGTCGTCATTGAAAGAATTGTATGCAAATAAACCGAGGCGGGCCGTGTCTTTTACATAATGTAATCGCCATTATCTTTGTAAACGATTTATATATATATACGTACCTACATACGTGTAAGTACCTATATAGTTAACACCCTTGAACTGTTTGAATCCTCTCAAAAATACTTTTCTGATAACGATACCGTTTCCTAAGTATACTCACACACACAATAACACGCACACATACTGACGCCCATTCAATTTCTACAATACAAACAAAAGATCTCGGTATACAACATTGAATTTAAAATAGGAATTGTGAGAAGTTCTTGCACTCTGACATTTTGATATTTATATAGGTACTTAAATTAATGCCATATTCAACTGATTGTATCTCATAAAGCTTTGAACGGCGGTGTTTAGATGTAATCAATAACCAATGCAATATTATTTTCATTCGAATGCTTTGTGTAGGTAACGTTAAGTTGTTAAAGTAATCAGTATCAATCAAATTTATTTAAATTACACTCTTTGTAAAGGATTCAGTGCCTTGGAATATAAGTGACTTGATAAATCGATGAAAATCATTTTCCACGTTCGACGCTGCAAAACACTAAATATACAGTACTCGTATGTCCTTGATATCTTAACCGCGACAAACGGGTTGATTTTTATGTTTCCATTGTCTCCACAATCCGGGCAATGAATTTGGATCTTCCACTAACGAAAACAACCAGCTTTACACAAATATGTTTACTGTGTACAAACGTCAAATAGCGTATACCTACTATATTTTATAATTCTCTAAAATATTCTCGACAGATGCAACGACGGGTCTCCCATGGCTCCACTCTACAAGGCGCTAGTGTCCGAACATAACCGCATCGCTGGCAATCTCTACTCAATGAACCCGTTCTGGGAAGAAAACACCCTGTTCCTAGAAACTCGCCGAGCGATGGCCGCGATAATCCAACATATCACGTATAATGAGTTCCTGCCTGTGCTGTTAGGCGAGGTAATAAAAACAGCAGAACACTGCTACATTTTGCCGACACTAACGATACTATTCTTACATATATATTCTTAAATTGATCACTTCTAAAAGTCGTAACCGATTTAAAATACTAGTCTGTGAGAAATTGGCGAAAAACCAAAAGCCACACAACTTGATTTTTTTTAAATAAGTTTATATGTGATTTGTAACTGTACAGTTATAGAATAAATAATTATTGTTCAAAACGTTGCTTACAATCAATTAAGAAGTTTCCGTTTAACTTAACCATTTATATCTTTTTAACAGCTTTTTGTACCTACTTCAAACACGGCGTGCTGTTGTTAGTACTTTAAATTTTAATGCATTACATTAACCTACATCTTTTTTCCTCTTTTTCTATGTACCTATTATTTGCACGAAAAATATGACTTACTTGAGCAACAAGACTCCCAATATCTCCAGTTGCGAACAATTATGTAAATTCTTTTACGTAACAGTTTTTATCTTGGTGTTTAGAAAAATTTGTATTATATTCTATCGTATTCATGCCGATACTTATTGAAGAAATTATTTCTTGCTTGCAGGTTGGTATGTCTAAAGCGGAGCTGAAACTGACATCGCTGGGCTTCTGGCGCGGGTACTCGAGCGCGAACCGAGCCGGTGTTTACTCAGAACTAGTCGCCGTGGCTCCCATATTTGATGCCATGATGAATGAAAAGCTGGTGAGATCCGTTTCTTGAGAAAACTTCTGATACTTTTGATGACAGTATAACAATGAACTCTATTAACTACGAGGATATTACAGATACCATAGACGATACAAAATATTGTTTATAATATATGTAATACGTAATTCAGGTTAAAAGACATTTAAAAATAAAATTATTGCAAATTATAAACATGGATATAATTTTAATCTAATTCTTCGCAGATCAACAATGCAGTCACTTTAGAACACCTAGTCAAAACAAGTGCACACAGCGTATCCCGGTTCACTCCATCAGCGCTGTGGGATCTCAATCGTTCCCGGGATCACGGTGTGCCTTCATATCTACGAGTTTTACGCTCGTGTGAGCCAATGAACAATGTCAAATCGTACGCCGATTTCGGAAAACTCGGTTTCGATAGGACACATCAGGAGATGATGGCTGATATGTACAGGTACAGTATTCAGAGCAGTATAAAGGTCTTGTGATATTAATGGTCATACACCAGTATAAACTGGTGGATAATAATATTATACCTACTCGTAAAATCATATCCTAGTTTTGAGTAAACCACTCTCGGTAGAACTCAGCAAATCATTATGTCCGTTATCTAGTTAGTATATGGAAGTAACAATTATTATGCCATATAAATTAAATCACTTTTACTATAGCCTACTTTTCCATTTCCCTCCATTTCTTCGTTTTCCGATTAGGTTAAAATTTCTAATAATGATTTCTCCTTGTTCTGTCAGGAACGCAGAAGACATCGAATTAATGATTGGAGGAAGTATGGAGAAACCCGCAAGCGGAGCTGTTATTGGATCTACTCTAGCCTGTGTACTGGCTTTACAGTTCGCCAACTTAAAAAAGAGTGACAGGTTATTAATTATTATTACTAATAACTTTTTAACAACAAGTTTCTTTGGAAAATAAGAACAAGAAATCTTATTACGATCCTTCGCGAAAAATTCAAATTTTTGTCAATTTAAAAAAGTTTTATCCTTTAGGTACTTGATATTATTAATATTATCCTATTGTAAATTTTATCAATTATAACTTTTATGTTTTCCTCCTTTACTATCTACTACTTAAACATAAATGTCTTATACAAACACAATTAAACAAATTGCATATCTTGTATACTAAATTTTTGTGTGACTCAAGAAACGAATTCTAAACCAAAAAACACATTCTGAACAAAGAAGTAATGCTCAAGTCGCTAGTTCAAATTGATTTGATTATGGGTTCGCTTCAACAGATTCTGGTACGAAAACGACATTCCTCCGTCATCACTGTCGCCGGAACAATTAGGAGCCATCAGAAAGGTTTCACTTTCAGGAATGTTGTGTGCCGCTGATGACACTTTAGAAAACATCCAGCCTAAAGCTTTCGTCAAAGAAGATCCTTACCTGTAAGTCGTGGAATTATTTTATAACATTGTACATTACAACATGATACTGTAGCGTGCCGATCAATGCAATAGAGCGTTAAAAACAATTGACATTGAATTTTTTTTTCAGAAATGCAGCCCAACATTGTTCCCAACACACCCGCCTAGAATTGCAAGCATGGAGAGACGAAAGCGGGGCGAAAGCAGCTGAAAGACTCTCGGAAGATATGCTCGCTACAGCTGTAGAGAAAGCTAAACAAGAAATGGCCGATAGGAAGAAACTGGAATACATGCTATGGGAAGCTCGTAAGTTTTTAACCTTTTAAATAAAATAACTTTACTTAAATTACATTAGATAACCCTCATGCCGATTTGTTACAAGTTAATCTGTTAAAAAGCGGTAACGTAGCTGATTAAATGGCTCAAAAATGTTGGGTTAGATATCACAATGTTTATGTTTGTATTTTTGTTATTTTAACAATTTCTTTATATTCCCATATTTTCCAGGTGGAGGAGCTGACCCCAAATCTCCAGTTGGTACTGCAGCCTCCTTTTCCAAAGCAAACAAATACGCTCTTAAGCTCGCTAACACGTCGCTTTTCTTGGAATTTGCTACCAACGAACTGCTTAACTCTGTCAATAATGGGTAAGATTTAAATCTTAATGTAAGACAAAATAAGGTGTTTGGAAAGTTCTGTAAGGTATGGATCATAAATGTTAACACTGTCTGAAGAAGCTGGTTGGCAGAACATGTTTTGAAACGTTTCCAATTAGAGTTCAAGGTCAGTAGGGCATTGACTTAATGTTAGAATATAAGTCATGATTGTTATCCGATATTGAAATCCTTGACCTGTATCACTTTCCATTAGGGTTGCTTGTCTGTCAATTCTAATTCTTAAAGATTGATACTTTCCAGCCATCGTCGCAAGCGTCAAGTTTTCGATGATTCTCTCGGATTCGGCACTGCCAACGACTTCGTAGATTCTTTACAATCAGTCGATGTGAGTGGATTTCTTGGACAAGATCAAACGGGGCCAATAATAGAGCCTCAGTGTGATGACCAAGGGCCATGTAATCCTGATAGCCCCTTCAGAACTTACACTGGATACTGCAATAACTTGAGAAACCCTAATTTGGGCAAAAGTTTGACAACGTTCGCAAGATTACTGCCACCCGTATATGAAGATGGTAAATTGATATTCCAACTTATTTAAAAATAACATTGAGTACGACTAATTCTTGAAGATTTGACTATCAAAGCAAATATCTATGAAATTTTCAACTTTTCACCTTGTGTTGAATGCGACCCAAGATATAAACTCAGTGACTTTATCAGTGAGTGTGATAAAATAAATATCGGAAATCAGATTTTATAATACGTCGTTGTCAAGGGTAGATTCATGAGCATTCCGCATATAGATCAGAAAGTTCCGTTATCATTACGTAAAAGTGGTACAACAACAATTAAAAACTTTCGATCACCAAATCAATCACCTATTTAACCTAGACGTTTGATTTTGTTTATAGGTGTCAGCCGACCCCGCATCAATTCAGTGACAGGAATTCCGTTGCCATCTCCACGTATAATTTCTACAGTAATTCATCCAGACATATCAAACTTACATACCAGATATACTCTCATGGTGATGCAGTTCGCTCAGTTTCTGGACCATGAGCTTACCATGACTCCCATTCACAAAGGTGATTAAGTAACTTGTTACAATACCTTATATGTTTATGCAACAACGGTATCATTGTTAAACATTACTTCAGGCATTGTTCACCTATCCTTAGAATAATTTGTGTATTGTCTTTGTAAATACTTCACCTTTTTCACATACTTTATTATCTACAAATATAATTTATCCATGACTAATGATTTAATATATTTCTAACTAGGTTTCCACGAATCTATACCGGACTGTCGATCTTGCGACTCTCCAAGAACAGTGCATCCTGAATGCAACCCGTTTCCGGTACCGCGAGGAGATCACTACTACCCCGAAGTTAATATCACCTCTGGAGAAAGGCTTTGCTTCCCCTTCATGAGGAGTTTGCCTGGACAGCAACAACTTGGTATTGAAATTTTTTGTGTTAAATCTATTGGCAAAAAAAATATTTAAAGCATTCTTTCGAGTTTTCGTAATACATATCACAATCCAAAATATGCAAGAGCTTTTTTATTTCCAGGACCCAGAGAACAGGTCAACCAAAACACGGCTTTTCTCGACGCGTCAGTGATATACGGAGAGAACCCCTGCATTGTACGTAAATTACGAGGTTTTAATGGCAGACTCAACGCGACTACTCGTCCTAATAACGGCAGGGATCTTCTTCCACGGTCTGATAGCCATCCGGAGTGCAAAGCGCCTAGTGGATATTGTTTCATTGCTGGTAAGGCGAAATTTACACTAAAACAGTCATTTTTACAAGGAGAACAACCCTCCAGTGGAACGGACTGTTTGGCATTGGAAACCATCATACCACTTTTGTTTTGGGAAATCTTAAAATATAATCATAGCAATAATATAATAATCATAGCAATAATATAATCATAGCATAAATATAATCATAGCATGAAAATTTTTACAATGCAAAATTCGTCCCCTTGACTCCCTTTATACACATTGAGTTTCTGCGATTTTTTCAATATTTTGTTTCTCATTGGCCCATTTTCTCGTGCTATTTCGTTTTACAAGTCAATCAACTATATCATGCTCACTCATATTGGAAATATAAGAACTTCTTTTACAGGCGACGGCAGAGCATCAGAACAGCCAGGACTTACAGCGATTCACACCATCTTCCTTCGTGAACACAACCGTCTGGTAGAAGGCCTGCGCGGAGTCAACCCTCATTGGGACGCCGAATTGCTGTTCGAGCACGCGAGACGCATCGTCTCCGCACAGTTCACTCACATCATTTATAACGAGTTCCTCCCGAGATTGTTGTCTTGGAATGGTGTCAATCTGTACGGCTTGAAGTTGCTGCCTTCAGGTAATTTACCGGCAATTCTTAAAATATTTATTGAATTGATATCCTTACGATACGAAATGATGTGATTTTTTTATATTCAGGTATCTTTATTGACATATACATTATTTTTTTTCGTAAAAAAGATTATCAGGACTTTCGTTTTCCCTAACAGGTTATTACAAAGAATATTCGCCGACCTGCAACCCCGCTATCGTGACTGAATTCGCGGCAGCCGCTTTCAGGTTCGGCCACTCGCTCCTCAGACCGCACTTGCCCAGATTGTCGCCTAACTTCCAGCCCGTCGAGCCTCCAATTCTCTTGAGAGATGGATTCTTCAGGCCCGACATGTTTATGGAAGTAAGTTATCTTCAGTCTTAACATTACTTAGTTAATATCTTTGATTCAGTCCTCGAGTAGGGCGGTGCCCCTACGTTTATAATAATTATTTATTATTAGTGCTTAGGTTTCAGTCATTATTCGAAAAGAAAACTTTGAACCCTGAAAATGAGACCGAACTAAATGTAGAATTTAAACAATCTTCTTTTTCAGCACCCGCCAATGGTAGACGAATTGATGCGTGGGCTCGCATCTACGCCAATGGAAACCCTGGACCAGTTCATTACAGGAGAGGTCACCAACCATTTATTCGAGGATCGAAGAATTCCCTTTTCTGGTATTGACTTGATAGCTTTGAACATCCAGCGAGCCAGAGACCATGGAATTCCGAGCTACAATAACTATAGAGCGCTTTGCAACCTAAAAAGGGCTACCACCTTTGAAGATCTAGCTAGAGAGATTCCGGATGAAGTCATTGCGAGGTCTGTCGTAAAAAAACAACATTGCTTTGTTCATTGCATCAAAGAAGAAAATAACATATTTTAAGAGTTAAAAGGCATATAAACTACACAATGAGTTTAATAAAAATAAAGAAATAGAACTACGAATATTAATTCGATTGACTATAATTGTTTGTACTAATTTTGAAATAACATTTTCAGGCTAAAGAGGATTTATGCCACGGTAGACGACATTGATCTATTCCCTGGAGGCATGAGTGAAAGGCCACTTCAAGGAGGCCTCGTCGGTCCTACATTTGCTTGCATTATCGCTATCCAGTTCAGGCAGTTGAGAAAATGTGACAGATACTGGTAAGATCTAAACTCTGTTTGTGTAGGATTTTTCGTTTTACCAAAACATTCGATATGGCGAAAAAGTAACAGAATCGTAGGGACTGTCATGGCTCAATTGTCAATTCTACAATATGTAGTAGGTACCTTCATATGCACATTACACCCAGATTTATCTCTTTCGTGATAAAATCGCATAGTTATTAGAGCAGAAGCAATTTAACGATTTACACTTAAGTATAGTAATATTTCAATGAACCTTTCACTAAACAGTGCTAGATTACAGGCTCTAAGCATAAAGCGCAATAAGATCTAATTGCTTCGCCAGTCTAAAACATAGATAATTATGCACAAATGTAAAACTTTGTTCAGGTACGAGAACGGCAACAGTCCAGGCCGCTTCACGGAGCAACAACTGGGAGAGATTAGAAAGGCGACCCTCTCGAAGATCCTCTGCGACAACTTCGACGTTACCAGCGACATTCAGCGGGCTTCCTTCGATTTGCCGAGCAACTTCTTGTAAATATCTAAACTTTTTACTTTTACAGAAACGCGAACACAATAAGCGTTAGGTATCCCTTCAGAGCTCGACGTGTAAAATCATGCCTGCACCTTGATGTTAATGTCAATTGTCAACCTTATTACGGACATCTTCAGTCCTAACAACTAAACAGATATAAATACACCGACTACTGCCATAACAACAACTTACAAACTAGGTCTATTCAAAAGAAGAGTGAATAGACACTTTTTGGCAAGCGTGCTTCATCCCAGACTGCACGTCACTTTCCATCAGGTGAGATCGCAATTAAACGCAAGCCTATTTCTCGGTAATAACAAAAACTTCACTTTTAAATTATAGAACCAATTCATCCATATGCTAATTTATTGTTCAACAAAAATGACATATGTGTATGTAGGAACCCGCGCGTGGCGTGCGCGTCGCTACCGAAGTTGGACCTGTCCGCGTGGCGAGAGAGCGCGGCGCAGGGCTGTCTCATCGCCGGCCGCTCGGTCGCCGTGGGCGAGTCCGCCTTCCCGTCGCCCTGCACTTCCTGCATCTGCACTACTGAAGGGGTAGCTACTCTTTTCTTCATTTCAAACCTGTCTGTAAAAAGGCTTAAAATACGCATAGAACGTATACAAAATACATATAAAAAAAGCTTTTAAAGTTCATTGAAACGTTTTCAGATTTCTTCCCGTTAAAATTAATGTTTTACTTTTAAAAAAATGATGATGGCGTTAATAGTTAATTTTATTATGACCGTATGAAAACATAAAATTGATATGTTTCTAGGCGCAATGTGCATCCCTCCGCATTACGGACTGCGCACAGCTGGCGCGCGAGTGGCCGCGAGAGGCGGTCGCACGGGACGACGTGTGCGCCGCGCAGTGCCCGGCGGCAGCGCAACCCCCGGCCCGACCTCCCCGGAGACAGAACTTCAAGTTCCCCGTGCCGGACTTGAGCCCTTTCATCGCTAAGTGATCTCCAAACTCACGACAAAACGCAGATATTTGGCTGCCATTAATAACAAAAAATAAGGATAGTCCATGAAACTTTTGCTGTCCTAATCGATTTATTCGGATCCTATATCTATCTCTGGACCCTCGTAGAGCGCGGGAGAAGAACCTGTGTAATGTACTTTTGCTTTTTGCCATATGACAATAGCTCGAACCAGATTACGACTCTAAATCTAATGTAAATGGCAAATACTGCCTCGCAAATACTAATAAGCCTATACAACATAATGTACGGCGGTCTAAAGTATGCATGTAAGGACACTAAGTTCAGAGTTCAAATGAGGAGAATTCAAATAAAAGTTTCCAGACATCCGAAATATAAACGTTAAAAACTCCAATGAATTGCTACGATCCAACATTTTTAATGTAATCGTACCTAATCACTGTAAAAACTCATATGTACTACACGTTCCTGAGAATAGCAGCAATATTTATTGAATAGGTGATGGAATTAAATAAAATTGAATACATTATAATATCGCGTGTAGCTGACAGCTTAGCTCAGTTGTCAACAGTTCTTCATATTTAAATAAGTAGGCCAAAAATAGGCAGACCAACGATGGTTTCGCTACTTCTAACATAAGATCGGGCTCGAAGGATCAATTTATTACATTTCATAGGAAATATTTTGTAATTTATTTATACATATTTAATCATCGTGTAAGGAAATAGAGCAATTTTGTGCTAGAAGTGGTGCGAAGGACAAATTGATGGAAAATCCTAATCATCGATCATATTCATATGATGATTTTATATTTAAACTTAAGCTCATTTATATACTATTCGGATTTTATTCCAATAAATTTGTCATGTAAATAAAGACAAAATTAAAATATGTAGGCAACATAAGAATTGTACATTTTAATTTAAAATCAAATGTCCATGACGTTAACTGCAAACGTCCAATGGGCGCTTAACTAGATTGCGTGCTACCTAAGCATCTTTGTAAAGCTGATTATGATTTTTAGGTAAATAAAGTCACCAATGTCGAGGTTATAGTATATCTAGTACTCAATAATTTAAATACCTAATGTACGGAAGCATTTAAGGCCATCTTTAGCTTTAATGAGAAACAAAATAAAATTACATTAAGATAACTTAAGGTCATAAAGTCATGTCATTGCAACTTTACCAACTAAAATAGTTAATAATCTGTACCGACACTATGTTACCATTTTCGTACAATTTAACTCAAATAAGCTACGTAACAAATAAAGTTTTATCTATAGCATAATTAAGACACTTTTCACTGCCTAGAAAGTGCGCCTAGGAAATTATGTAGATCTTGTAAATTATTGTGTATAATATTGGCGTAATTAATTTTTTATGTAGGTTTAGTTTTGTTTAATTTTTTAAGTGTGTTAGTTTCTAGTATAAATCACAATAAGAACCTATGACTTTTATTTACGCATTATCACTCGTTACCCATTTTGACAGTTCACAGTTCAAAACAAAAACATGGAGAGAGTAAGGCGTAATTAATAATTATCACTCTTGAGCAATATTGAAGTAGAAAATATGGGGAAATGATAAAAAGGCTCTAGGCTTATGTACAAAAGGTGTAAAATATGTAACTGATAATAATAAGCATCTAAAATATGTTACAAAATTGAATAAACACAATCAAGAGGCGAAAAGGTTAGAAAAGCGACATACACGTGAATATAAAGAAAAACTTAATGGAAATTAATCTATTACCCTAAAACCGTTTTGCACAAAATATATGACACATTTAGTGTATAACTTACTTAAAAATCTTTTTATTTTGTTGCATATCTTTTTACAATAAATACATTACATACAATTTTTGAGTATAAAAATGGTGTTGCGGTAAAGTAAACAACACAAACACTGTTCGACAATCATAAAGTCTTGATTTCTACTACCCACATTATGTACATCAAACACTGGCGCTGCGCGGAGCGCTGCGCAATAGGGCCGATTCACTTTGATTGCATATCTCACATTGCAACCCGTCACCCTGCAACACAGAACACATAGCTAGTAACGTCACTCGGATATTATAGCTTCATACAAATACAAATTTCATATAAAACGCTTCATACAAATTGTAATAACCGTTATCTCACAACATTTATAAGAAACGGTTTCGAGAGTAACGGTGATTTATCAACATCGACAGATAGATAGAACGGAACTCAACCGTACCCACGAGTGGGCGGCGTGTCAGTTGGCCGCCACCTCCTTGTACCCGTTGGCGAGCGGCGAGTGCTCGTTGGTGCGGCGCCACAGCCCGTACACGCGGCCCGGCGTGCCCTGCCACAGCCGCACCGTGCCGTCCTCCGAGCCCGTGGCGTACAGCTCGCCGTCCGGCGACCACTGCACGCAGTGCACCGGCCCGAAGTGACCCTTGTTCGACTCTGTTAACGAGCGTCATACGTACAACATATACACAAACAACTGCCTATATCAAAATATATGAGTCCGTACTGACAGCGACTGTCCCTCTACCGATACATTCACTGGGCTTACTACACTGTGGGCGAGACTTAGTTTAAGCCTCTCTTAGTTTTTAAAACTTGCATCGTTACACATGTGTGTTGATAGCATTTTAAGTTTAATTCATAAAAGTGGCCGCAACCATTTTCGCGTCCCACTGCTGGCCATGGACTTCTCTAGCGGTTGTGAAAGGCCGGGAGTATACTCCACCACGCTGCTCCACTTCTGATGGGTGGAGATACGGATTAGTGGCCAACCCGTTTGTCACGTTTTGAAACCGCCTTTAAGGCCTCGAACAAGGTTTAACAATAACAGTCGGAGCCGACGGCTTAACGTGCCCTCTGAACTATGGGACCGGTAATAAATGTAATATTTACCCAATTCGATTCCAGTGTTATAGTCTAACTTGTACACTTTGAGGTCCTCTCCGCCGCACACGAAAGTGGCACGGTTGGGCGCTAAGGACGCGGAATAAGCATTAGTCGGCACTGAGAACTCTCGCATTTTTCGTAACGTATCTGACGAGTAGAATGACACGCTGGCACCTGAAAAATAGCGTTTAATCAGTCACATTGGTTCATATCACACCGCGTATATGATCTATATATATAAAAGCGAAAGATCACTCACTCATCACGAAATCTCAGAAACTACAAGTGCTAGGAGTTTTAAATTTTGCATGCGGGTTCTTTTAAGGA
>DWDX01001442.1:0-18689 GCA_018245675.1 Agara michaeli | reverse complement strand
GGTGGTGAGCCTATTGCCATGCACCGGACACACATCCAGACTGAGTCACTACTAGAAATTCTAAATTAAAAAAATCCAGTAGTACCCAACCCGGGATTTGAACCCAGGATCTCCCGATCGACAATCGCGCTAGCAACCGCCCGACCAACGAGGCAGTCAAGTGATATCAAGTCTTCGGTTATTTTGTTTACAACTTCGATGCTTTTATTGTAATAATTTAGAAGACGCGCAGAACACCTGCTATTAAACGCTCTTGTATTTACATCTAATCTTTCTCAGAAGATATTGAGTACGTGATAAAATGTTACGTGTTTTTTTTTAAAAATCACACTTCATACCAAAGGTAGCGAAATGTGCGTAAAAGGCATATTTATTTTTAAAATGCAATCAACAATCAAAATCAATCAATAAATACAACATCGCTAATGTTATCAGAAAATGAGAATTCGTTAAAATTTAATAGTTTTAACAAAACGTGGACGCAAAACTTATTTTAAATGTATAACAATGAATGCTTAGTATTTGAGATCATAAATCGTTTATGATTTTTTTCGTTTCCCAACATTCTCGTGTTGTCACCTCGCGACCCCTACATCCGCTGCATTACCCCAGTAACGACATGTGTAATCCTCTGTAGTCTCATGATTCCACCATTTATCATTTCCAGCCTAGGGATTGTTTTACCGTCTGTTGGTAGTATATTCATGCTAAACAGGTTTTGAGTAGGAAGACAAGCGTTAAAGAAAATAAGTTTTAATGAAATCCAATACATATAATATTACCTTTTTTCTTTAATTGAAGTACCTTTTCTTGTCATGTAATCATATGTAAACATTCATTTGTAATTCTTAGTGATTCTATAATAAACAAAGATGCATTTTTCTATGTTTTAGGACGCTCTACTTAATAATATGTACATATAATAAATAAATAATATTTATAATATAGCCTATGTTAATCAGTGATAATCTAGCATTCAAATGGTGAAAGAATTTTTGAACCGGTCAAGTAGTTTTTGAGCCTATTCGATACATACACACACACACATACATAAATCTTTCCTCTTTATAATATTAGCGTAGATACACATATAAATATTTTTTCTCGTACAAAAACTGCTTCATTTATTAATGTATCCTTTTATAACACCTTATATCTAAAAAATACAAGGGCGTACTTAAGCCAAATGGCATTCTCTCCCACTTGGAATATTGAACGCATTTGATGATACGTGCATATTTAAAATTACTACGCACTCCTCAGATGCCCTTGAGCTCAACAATTCTGTTAGGGTCTTTATAACCGGACATTTCCCCATATTGTCACAGATGGACCCTACTTCCATTCCCCATATAACTGTCGAGACGTCCGCTGTCACATGAAGCACTCATTTATCATCACTAGCCACGTCATTGGGTTTTTTCGCGACCATTAATGCACCTCTTAATGTCTTTCTTTCGATAAAGACGTACAATATCACCGAGGTAGTTCGAAAAAGATGTAGGTACGCATGATACATCGTGAGATTTTATTAAAAAAACGTCTCCCTTATTACTTTTTGCTATGATTTAAGTAGTTGCTATTATCAAAGATAACATCAAAATTTATTAGAAACCAAAGCGGAATCAAGCTTGTCTTTTAATTTAAGACAGGATAAAAAACACAAAATCAACATAGACGAATACCTAAAAAACCGTCACTACGGAAATGAAGAAATGTATTATATTCTGTTTGAATTGGTGTGCAATAAAGTTGATTGTGATTTGATTTGATTTGAAGAAAGAAAAAAGTGCAATATTTCAACATGAGTGACTCGGACGCATCAGATAAAATCACTTAGGTGATGCGTATACCTGTTTTCCTGTCTTTCATATACTGCTATATCATAGGTTAATTTTATCATACTATTTAAAGAAAATCATTGCAATTGATGGACCCCGATGGGTATGAATGAAAAGAGCAATGAACAATAAAAAAGAGCGTCAGGTTTTCTAAGGTTAGAGATATTTGGATACTCAGCTTAGAGCTTTTGATATAATAATAATATTAATTTCAGATTAGACTTTACGTAAATTCAGCTTCCAAGGTAGGCACCGTATAAGGTAAATAGTTGCGGTCGCTGGACAAATTGCCGCGAATGTAAATGTCAGATGGCGCTGGCGACGTATCGGCTGTCACATTACCGCCGCCGCTGCTGTTATTATCAAACTTTTTGAGGGGTCTCCGGACGGCGCGACGCCGACCGCGTGCCCAGATGAGAGATGCATCGGCGAGGAAAGGGAGTTTAGAGAGAAAACAGTATTTTTGATACGATGCTTACGGCGACGTAACTTAGACCTTGTCACTAAAATTCACAGAGTACGGATGCTTAACACAAACACGATACCTGATACCGCAATATCTACCTGAGAAGTTATTTCTAAATCTTTGCACACTCCATTGTAATTGTAAATTGTTCTTGAGTATTTGAATATTTTTGTATGTATATTGTCGAATTGTCAAAGTGTTGAAATCTTTTTTATTTTTCCGTCAGTGAAGAATTGGGATTTTTTTGCAAACATTACAGATCTGACATATCTTTTAAGAATGGTACCATATACGTATGTAAGTGTTACGTATCGATATTGTTATATCGATACGTAACACTTAACTATGTTATTTGTCACCATAGCATAATTTTGCAAAATAATAACATTTATTATTTACTGTTATTTATTTGTTTTATAACAACGAAATTTAAAAAAAAATTACAGCAAATTTAACAACTTAAAAAGTACAATATGGCTTTTTACGTTAATAAAGTACAAATAGAAAAGCCGCTTCCTTACTTGCTCGGCGGTCACGCTGTCCAAGAGGCGCATATGGTAATTCCTTATTCCAATAGGAAATAGAGGCGGTCAGTCGCAATAATCCATCACGGCGGTTGTTTGTTTGTCCCGTGTTTTATGTCGTTTTACGTATTCCTTACAGGTTTTGATAAATATTTGTTGGGCAAGTTCGGACAAGTACAGGAATTGAATATCCGGAGGCCAGCCCGTTTCGTCCCGTGATTGGCGTGAGCACGGAATAGAAATGGCTGTGGAAAATGCGAATTTACTTTATGTAATTTTGCTCTATCCGTTACCCTACTATAAATATAACACGCGGATGTCACGTAACGTATGTCCATGTCACAATTTATTTCTGTATTTTAAATATCATAGAATGTATAACATTTCCTATCTATAAAAACTAAATTATAATATAAGCACTATAATTATAAAACCATTACTTTTTCCAATTTTTTATTTGTATCCAATAAAATGGGTGGGAAACACTTTAAAAAATAATGGCAACATACGAGTATTAAGGCTTTAAAATGATTCTCCACTTTTCTACTTTTACGTCACCTCATATATCACTTCGCATCGGAAAAAGATATTACAGGGATCCATAGCCCGTAGTGGTCACTAGCTTCACTTAGCATATATTACTCTACCCGCATGCTTGTGCAAGGACAAGGACAAGGATTATGTAAGCATTCATACTATTAGCAATTTTGCGTGCCTTCCAAAATATACCTCACGAAGTTACAAAACAGTATAAGCAAGTAAAAACCACGTTGACAATTCTCAAGGGCGCGCACGTCATTATTCCCGAGTAGAGCTAAGGATCGCATGCATACAGAATGGAGCTTATCAGTTATGCATAATGCGGGCCCCCAAAGGTGGGCAAAATATTGCCCTGGCCGGGTTTTACACTACGAGGTTATATACAGGTTGCTCTGATATATTCCTTTTTAATACTATTAACATTTTATGAATGTTCTTTTAATGCGTTAAGATATCTCATTGTTTGTAGTTACTTAATTAAATTATTTGCATCAATTGAATTTCATATATTTATGGTTACGTTTCAATAAAATGGAAAACATTACACAATTTTTATGTTCATTTCCTAATTGGTAACTTCATATCAATTTGTTTACTACATTTATTCGTTTCGATATAGCTTTTACAGAAACATATTTTCACAAATAGTAAGGTACCGTGATTTTGGCTCGAGCCCAAACTGCCAACCGTTCATGAAATACTTTTAAGACTCAATGTAGCATTCAACAAATTGATATTGCCATCCAGAAACTTTTATAAAATACGTCTGTCATTTACTACAAATATTCAATTACCGAAAACATTTTCGGAAGTTTTTATCGCTAGAATTGTAAATATGATGCCATTTATGAATTAATTTTTTTTAGCGATAAGTAAATTTATTATGTTGATAAAATAAACCGCTCGGTGCTCTGACGCGCTAGCATATTCCAAATGATCTGAAAGTTAAGCAACCGCGGACACGTTCTGCACTTGAATCGGTGACTGGTACTGATTAGTTTTCTCTTACTTTTTTCGCGTCGGGTCCACTGTTTGCCTACGTTAAGCCTCGTTGAAGTCCGTGTAGACGATACAAGAACGTCCACCAAAATATTGGCCATTAACCATATCCGCAGTAGAGCACGGTATTGGAGTATACTTGTGGATCTCCAGTTTCCAGAGGAACCCGTACGCAGCAACAGAAAGAGAAGAGGATAGCAGCCACTGATAAAATAATAAGAGCACGCTGTATAAATTTGTGGTGACGATAACCTCATGTGTCTGACGTCATACAATGTCAGCCTGATGGATTTTGTTTGCCGATTCTATTACTGTTTTTTATTTGTCGCCCGCGACAGACTGACCGACCTATGAATATGAATGCGACACGTGAGAGATGTTCATACACAGTTATTTAGCATTTGTTCAAAGAGAATTAAGTAGTCAATTTGTCTCATTACCGTCAAATTGCTGCATTTATTTTAATACGGATCGATTCACTACAAAAACTGCGGCTCGTTAAGTGTTTTAAGCGTTTCATTTGTAAGCAAAATTAGTTTGAACTCGTCTCTCCTTCGTCTTTTAGCAGTTTCCAAAAGATTCGATTAATTACAAAAATTCATAAGAAAAACTTAACAGGAAGGTGAGTCGAGGTAAAGTCGGCCGAACTGAAGGCGACAAAATGTAAATAAAGTAAGTCGGTGTCACCCAAAGCAACAGTTTCGAGCTCAGCGCTCTTAGACAACGGATCGGTTTCCAATTAACAGGGCCTCAGTTCAGTATCATTATATTTTTAATTTGGGGGAGGAATCTCAAATTAAAGCGGGCGACGTCAAAGGACAAGCCCGTCTGCCATTAGAGCTAAATAATTAAAGAATTCGGCCGTCTTCACAGTCGTTAGGCGGAATTAAGAAACCGCTCGAACTTCGTAATTCTGATTTAGGTAGCACCGGGGCCACTGTGACTCGCTTCCGAGTTGCAAATCTAAGGGAGAATCTTTCAGAACAGGTATTTGTATTTCGCAATCAACGAAAGATCTGATCGTGCTAATGTCGCCTTGATCGGTGGTGCAATTAACATTTTTGATAAAAGGTTTAGAATTCCTCGACAATATGTAGATTCTAATACGGGACACCAGGCGATTTAGTTAATAAAGACAAAAAATCACATTAACATACATTAGCTACACATTAGCTTCTGAAATACGTACACAATAGCTTCTGAAATAAATTGATGGTGCATATCTGTTAAATGCAAATTGTATACATGCTGTGACAATTAAAATTTGCCATATTTCGGGCTTCTCTTTTACAAAACTGCACGATCTGACAGTTTATGGCACAATCGTGTAGCGATGTCAAGCGGTGACAGTCTAAAGTGAGACACCATTTGGATGCCTAATGGAATTTTGTTCCTCATCATAACTGTGTAGTGTTCGGCAAAACTTTATGAATGTAAATTTCAATTTCGTCTAGACGTGTGAAACCGGCGCGTTTACATGCAAACAAGATTCATTACAACAATTCCGAACTTAGGACGGCGGTCCTCGGTTCCTCTTTGAGATAGAATCAAGATACTCACATACCTTGAGATGAGAGAGAAAAAAATCCTATATGTTTGCAATTCCGCCTACATTTTTAATATATTTTTCTATTCAGATATATGTATTTAAATTCATATGATCGAAGGACATCGATATTAATTGCAAATAGACGTTTTACTTGCGACCTTCCTTTAAAATAGGATGCCAATAATGCAAACATATCAGCGGTAAAAATATGGGCAATTTGACGACAATTTCAATAACGTTGCTATATAAATCTCGCACCAATTATTAATTGGCATTGTTTCTGTTATGATTTTACTGTTCCAAATAACTGGAGTATAATTAAATAAAGAAAAAAAAAACCGAAATGTGTTTCTTTGTTAAGAGCGTTTATGCAGGCTTTTAACTCGTATTATGATGGCAAGGTACCTACTGCGAATAACACATACATACATCTTAATTCATTCTACTAAGAAATCAGAGGTTAAAGTTAATGTAATCTCAATGTGAATGTCAATTATTAAGTGACATACAACCAACTATCTACTTTGAATTTAACTAACTTACTTTGAACTCGTATACGTGCCTAACTATAGCAGTGAAAACGAATTTTACGTGTTCAAAGCATTTTCATTAGTTGCAACACTCTATTATTTATGAATAAACGTAAAGTTAAAATTCATGTTATAGTTGTAATCTAATCAGAGCTAGAAACATCTTGAAACTACGCCATAAAACTTTCGGTGTCGCAGAGGTGTCGTTGGCACGATGGTATTCAAATGGAATAAATCCAGATTCTTGGGGTCTAGCAGACCCTTGGGAGCAATCCTGGCGGAGATGACCGCCCTGGAGGTTCTCGACACTTAGATGAAACCCTTTCGCGACAGTAGTAGACGAGCGGGCAAACCGCGGCGTTTTCCACTTTAACGAATTACTTTGTTCCAAAAGAAAGGTAAATATTCATTTATGTCTACAATCTATTCATTTAGAACTTAATTTTGCCATAACATATTTTTATTTTACATAAATACACAATGATCAGAAAAAATGTGTCGTTGACATTTTTGGCACCTATGCTAAATTATGACTTAACGTTAAATACATAATTGATTTTCGATAAAATAAAATATGAATCCATGGCAATATTGCGAAATTTAAAACAGTTCCATACTACTCATTCTATAATACTTGCCTTTTGCAGCCCTCACTGTTTTGCCAAGTTATATTTAGAGTTTTTGCCCTCACTTTAATCTCATCACTTACATTAACATTTTATATATTCCATTTATGATATTAGTTGAAGAATACATATAGACCATATTTCGAATTTTTTTATAATCACTTAAACTATACTGCGTAAAATTTTACATGAACAAGTACCTAATTTATATTTAACACTATATTACAAGTGGTTTTTATATAGTCAAAAGTTGTTATGAACACAAGGCTTATTAAAGTGTACCTTCATCACTACATAGTATAAAACAAAATCGCTTTCCGCCGTCCCTATGTCCCTATGTATGCTTAGATCTTTAAAACTACGCAACGGATTTTGATGCGGTTGTTTTTAATAGATAGAGTGATTGAAAATGAAGGTTTATATGTATAATACCATGTGTATAATAATATATGCGCGGAACGAATTGTTGTTTATAAAACGCTATAACAGAAATTTTAACTCACGCTGCATTCCAACCGCCCGTGTGCTCTGTACTAATGTCGCAGACAAATTACAATTCGGTCCGCAAGTGTCGGTGGCAAGGGGTAATGTTTACATTTTAACATAAGAACGGTGCTTGCTCGTTAAGGGCCGCTCCACCGCCGCCTCCGAGCGTCGCAGCATTGCGTATTAATGAACTGAAATTTGATTAAAAACCATAATCTGCTTTGATGATCCAGTTACGTTGGAATATTTAAAATGTTTAATAAAAAAAAGAAACTAGGTACGTTTCATTACGAAAACACTCTGTATAGTGGGTACGTGTCAATTATTTTTTGTGATTGTTTTGTTTTTAATTAATAAATATCCAACAAAAAATTAATATGCTTACAATTTAGAGCACTGTTTAAATTAATTGTACCCTAATTATATACGGTATACAGAATTAAGCTTTAAATTTCCTTTATAAGCCCCAATGAAACGATCCGAAAATTGCAATACAAATAAATCGAAAAGTAATAAAAGCGATCATAAAAGTTTATTAAGAATAACTATCATTGTAATTCCTATAACCATTGAAATTTTACGAGTATTGAATTCGGCCGAGAAGTCAACTCTTCCGTACAGCGGCAGTAAAAATATGAAATCGCAGCAATAAAGGGGCCATAACAATTTCAGTTAATATTAATCGTTTTTCTTTCTCGACCCTTCCGGGGCCCGATTTGCTTTATTTCCCTTCTATTCGCCCCTTGAGGATAACTATGATATATTTATTATTACGCTAAGACTTTCTGAAGACACCCGCGAGATGTATTAGTTGTTTAGTTCATTTATATTTAATAACGTGATGAGATACATTATATACATATCTTAATGATATATAAATGAACACCAAAAAGCACATGTAAAACATAGGAATGAATCGCACAACATTATACGAATAAAAAAATCCCTAAAGTTAATTGGCAAACCGAATAGATGACGTCATTATAACGAAGATATTTCCCACGGAAAACTTTTGCCGTCATTGATTTGGTAATTAAACAATTATTTCACGTCTAAATCATAAACGGTTCCGTCTGTGCAATATCAATTTTCCGTTAAGCAGATTGACGGTTTCAATGCCATCATTTTCACCCCTAGTAGGTACGGCAATAAAAAAAGTAAATCCAACACAACAACGGATGTGTATAGGTATATTACAAGCTGGTTAGAAAACATTTTAACGAGTACCTTTTGTCGCACACCTACACACATCAGGCGAGCTGACAAACTGGAAATCAATACGGTCGCACACGAGACGTCCCCGCTAACGAATGAAATGCGTTCTAATCAAGAAACGTCAAAAATGGATATCGGGCTTGCAACTTTCTGGGTTCCTTTTTTGAACGGAAAGGGCCGCCTGTCAGAATAGCCAGATCAACTCAATTAAGGACTGTGCCCACGTGATAAGACGTGACGACAGTTATGTCACAGTGTTACCGAAATACGTGACATTGTTCAAACATTGAATGGTATATCAAAATTCAACATCACAATATCATATGTTCATACAAATCACAAAAATCTAAATTACACAGGCAGATTCCTCATTGTATTTATTTATCGACCAATAAGGGTAGAATAAAAAAGTATAAAAGGGTATATACCCTTTAGCAATAATATAGCAGCACCGGCAGACGAAATCATCAATAAAAACAATTTAACTGTACAGTTATAATTCACTTTATGTCAATTTGCGTATATTTGTTGTTACTTACATTTGTTGTACACTGTGTTTCTAGAACACTATAGAAAAACTCGTCAATGGAAACAGTCCCTAAGGGCACCGTGACGTGTTTACCCGGAACCCGCAAACAGCATGGGAGCTTTTTTACATTTTTCCAAACGCTATTTACCCGGTGTCGTAAAGGCAAAGGTATTGTGCGCGCCGAACAATGGTGGGGGATTTTGTACCTTTTTTTCACGACTTTTACTCTTTGCCCGTGAAACGTGCGCGTATTCAATACGATTTGAACAGATATCGTACGGTGGCAATCAAGCTGTGCATTTTACAGGTTTTGTTCTTTTAACCTCGATCGTAGCGGGGAGCACAAAGAGGTGTAGCGGGTGACGTGTGAGATAAATCGCATTCACGAAGTCATATCACACGTCAATTAAGTTTGAGGTCCATGAGGTTGGTTTTTTAACTTGTGCATATTCATTTGTTACCATAGCACAGGCATTAAATTGCCTATTTTTGGAATCAGGTCTGTCCGTGGAATTGTCCCCAGTGATTATTATTTGTAATATAGATATATCTGTAGGGCGGGAATTGAACCCACGACCTCTGGTATAACGGTCAGGGTATCTAACAACTACACCAAAACACCAGTCATGGGCCAATTAATGCAATTATGTTTAAATTACACTTGTTCTCAGCGTTTAATTATAGTTAATAATAATTATACATGAGCTACTGTATTATCATAGTTCTAGCTGGTTATAGCACAAATAACAAACTCACACATTCACGGCACACCGACGGAAGATAGAAAAACATACACACAGCAATAAAAACGAAGAAGACGCCATCGCACGAGAACCAATTACTCATTGTTTCACAGTCCATTAACCTGCATTCTCACGAGCGGTAAACGCCGCGGGGTCGGGACCAATCCATTAATGTACCTTTGCAACTCTTAATACAAAGTGAGTGTAATGTATCAAGAACGATGAGAATATTGTTACGTAGACATTATGTATGCTTAATTCATTTCATATGAAAATAGGCAGTACTATAAACTTTCTTCTATAAAAACTTTTTCATTATCTATGAAAGGTCTCACTTGTCACTAACAACAATGTGTTAGACAAGTTTGAAGTAGGCAATAATAATAATACTAGATATATTGGTGTCCACCTCACACAGGGTCATCTGATCTCAAACTAGGCCGAGCCTGCACTTAGGTGATCAGACAGCTGATAAACTTGCATTTATACATGCTATATGATACATAATATGTAGATATTTTTGTAATACCCATGGTTAAAAAAAAAGAAATTCAAACGTTTTTCCTGGGTGGAAATCGAACCCACGGCCTCCAATTTTGCCATTAGGGATTCTAACCACTAAACCATGAAGTCGGTCCATTAATTGAAATATATAATAGCTAATTAAATGATCGTTTTTCTTTTGTTTTAAAACATATGAAGACAAGTAATCGCTTACATATAACCAGGTACGTTCTAAATGTGTCTGACGCTTTCAGCTATTGTTAATATCTTTGTCATTGCATTGTACTGGACCCGTCGGATTTAAGGACCACCTAATGTCGCACATCACAGCAGTAATTACTATTTTCAAACTACACTTACGTTTAAATGCTTTTTAAAAGTATTTGAAGTTTACGTTGCTGACATCTTCTATTATTTAACTTGTAAACTCGTTTGTAACTCCCTAACTGTGTAGTTGATACACAAAACACAGTTTAAGAAATAACCAAATTGATATTTTATATACATACACCGATGTCCCTTTGATGGTTTTCGATCACGATCGATTTTCTAAGTGCTTTGGGACAACCAGTACGACGTTTCTGCATTTTGTACTAACAAAGATAGTGATGGTGTTACAGGGTTCAGACGATATTAGAACGGCTTTAATAATAAAGAAGCAATAAAGAGCTTCGTCCTTACCCGTTTTCAATAAACACCTTTATCGATTATTCAGCTCGCCGTCCATACTTACAGCTCTGAAGCCTCCGCCATAGACAGAAAGTTGGCAAACTAATTCACGACACAGGCATAGCTTGCGTCGGGTGGCTGGAGGTGGTCGCCAGGCGATAGCCGGTGGCCGCGGGGGTAGGGGCGCCGGGAGCGGGGCGTGCTCGCGGCTGGGCGGCGCCGACCAATCCACGCGAACCACCCACTCAACCCCGCCCACCTCACCTGCGCCACACCATTAAGCCCGCTTTTCTCCTACTTTTTTCGCAAGTACCTCTACGAGTAGCCGTTCGCCGGCGCCGTCTTTATTTTATTTTCACCTTCATGCCTCCTTCCAGATTCGCCTCCTATTTCACGCCCGCCGTAGGTAGAGAAAACCTTTTGTGAATACGAATGCCGAGCAGGTATCCGCGCTCGTTAGCAACGGGCGCTGATATGTAAAGTAAATAGAGGTTCTTTGCGAGGCGTTCGTGTAATGAAGCTAACCTTGTGCCCCAAACAGCTACGGGTATCAGTAACAAAACGCTCATGCGGGGTCGCATAATTAAAAATGTCTGCGGCTGAATATTCGGCGACGGCGCGCGGTGAGCCCGAAGTTCGCGACTCGCGTTACGAGCGATGTCGCGGCGCGGCGGCGGTAATAAACTTTTAACTTCCATATCGATCCGTAAAAAGTTCTCGTCGAAAGTAATCTCGGCCAACCTTGCTCCACATTTTGTTTCAATGGCCCGACGAACGGTCGGAGTCGTATGCAAGTGTCCCTACCAGGGTGAACGATCGCCACATCGATGAACTTTAACTGAACTTGGGAAAAAAACTTGGGTGAACTTGGTTCGCGCCGCGTGATTAGGAAGACTTAGTTCTGAAGTGAGTCGGGAACTGTTTTTTTCAGTTTTGAAAGTGGGTGGCTCAGTTTATGATCCGGGTGAAAGTCGCGGCGGATCGATGAACTCGAGCCGGGGTCAACTCCGCCGATCAAAGTTTTGGGGGCTAATAACCGAATTTAATACGCGAGGGGAAGACCAGTGCATTTAGTCACAAGCAAACACATTCGACAGTAACTTCGCATGCTTGTTACTGAGAATACATAAAAAAACGTCTGAATATAACTTACCTTATGATTGCTAGAATGTGCGATTATCATATACAGAGCCTGAAGTAGTTTGAAAATTCGATATGTTAACTGTTGCACTGACGGTGTGTTACGAAACAAGAACCAAACAATATCCGATCAAAATAAAAAGTAAAAGCAACTGTACTGACGGATAGTTGAGCAATAAAATCAAACGAAACGCAATCGCGCTGCGAATCTGCAGACAAAGGGCCGCTGTAGCGACGGCAGCGATCCATTTGTAAAAGGAACAAAAGAGAAATGTCAATAGGTTATCTGTTCGCTAGTTTGTCGTTCGCGCTTATCCCTCGAAAAAAATCTCGTTGCTTATAAAATACTAGCTTTTGTCCGCGCGGAACACTGACTTTGGGCAGCATTTTAATTTCCTAGGATACTTTTATTGCAAAAGACAGTATTCCACGCGGATGAAGTCGCGCGCAAAAGCTAGTATAGCCTATATTGATCAGTGATGATGTAGCATTCAAACGGTGAAAGAATTTTTGAAATCGGTCCAGTCGTTTTTGAGTATATTCGTTACATACACTGTAATATGTACTTGCACTTAGAGACATAATAACATATTCTGAGCTATTATGGCTGTTCGAAATATCAGAGGCAAAATGTATTTCTAATCAGAGACGTCCAGACCACACAATATCCGAGACGCTCTGGCGACAGTGTCTAATGACGTTTGTCAGCTGTCGCGTCAAAGTTTTCTTATGTTGACTATTTTCGTCTGTGCACGGCTTGGAACTTATGGGTGTTGGTAAGAATAAGATTTATCTGTTACATCGACATCAAAAGCGTATATCAATGTATCAATGCCAACTATCTTTTTGATATTTGCCAAGTTAAATGTGAAACCTACATTACTTTGGAAATAACTAGAACTGGCCTCATCGGGGTTTGAGAAAATTTGAAATGGTAATTTCTAATTGTATTGGTGCCGTTCTTAGTTTTCATACTATCTTTTGTAAATTCTACAAAGTTTCTTTTTCTTCTTTTGTATTGATCAGTATTACATATTATATGTAGTATATAAAAGTTATAACTAACATCGTAAATAACCACTTATTACTCTCGCACAATAGAGGGTAAACGAGTTTTCTTCTTGTTTTCAGCAGAAGAATATAAAACATTATTCTGTATGTGTTTGAAATAACTATATAAATTAATAATGTCATAATAAATCACTGTTAACAAATTCATACACCATCTTCGTTGCCCAACAAACACTTAATCTGTTGATTTCAAAACCATGAAACACGATTCGGTGTGAAATTAGCGACTTCACTTGTCACTTCTGTCCCTTTCTTGTAAAACAAATGTAAAGCTTGTACCCATTTGAATAGAATTTGCTCGAATCGCCGAGCTCGGCCCTGGCGCCTAAGAAAGCTAATCAATTATTTAGAAGCCTTCCAACAACCAGAGCGGTATTCTAGTACAGAATCTTAGCAATATTTGTACTTACGCCGCAGTTTGCAGGAACTGAATTACTTGTTCTTATGTGTAAATAAAATTGTAACATTTTTTTTAAAATACCTAATTGAATAAAATTTCAATTATATAAAATGGTTAAAGAACTTATTTCTCAAAAGAATAGAAATATAGAGAAACAATTATTTTATCACACGTCAATACCTACAACACAACATATCTATAAATAAACAGATAAATTTATATGAAAGAACGTAAATTTATTTCACAATTTCAAGCAATTTAAGTATCACTTTTTTGCAACAAGTTATAAGTGCATTGCAGTAAATAGCGCAATGCAGTATTTGTGTAAAAACTGGTTAAGAGTTTTATTTACAAAGTATGTTTTTCTACTGAGACTATCACAATTATAAGGTACGTATAAATTAGAACCTTCGGAACCTTGTAACGATCACACTACTTCAAAAGATATGTACGTCTCTGTATTTCCAAGACATCCCTGCTACTGCACTGCTATGTAAATTGCTAGTCTGAATAAATTTCAATCAATTATAAGGGAGAGGTATGCGATAGTTCGCAACATAATGGCCAGACCCGATCTCTTTGAATATTCAATCACCATCTTTGATGTATACGCTTCGTGAATTCACGGCACCCCGCTTCCTACCAAGTTCTGGACACCTGGTGGCTCGTTTCTGGTATATAATGAAGTTAGATTTATTTAATTTTACTACGTATTTTCTAAGTGTTACTAGCCGTTAGCTGAGACAGTGGAGAGTTTGGCGATTCCTACCACTGAGTCTGGGGTTCAATGAATATGTTTTGGACAGACTACGATTAATGACCAACTCATCTTAACATGTCCATTATGATTTACCAACTGCTTCCCCTACCTACTAAAGAATGTACCGAGCAAATTTATTATGAATCAGTTGAGGGTAATGTTATTTAATAATATTGTGCAATAATGCGTCATTAAGTATTTTAATATAGTTCCATTCGACTATCCTTTTCAATTGTCAATTAATAGCTACCTACCGCACAGTTTGTAGTTGGTAATTCATCTAATCTGTTGCGAAACTTGCGAATATGGCTCGATAAATCATGGGGATAGTGCTGAGGCATCGTTTCTTATTAACCATTGTCTCGAATCGAGTGGGTAATTAAACGTTTGGGGCGATAACCATTATGGCCCGACCGGCTACACCCCGCCAACAATATTGATCTAATAAATTACTCCTATCTATACCTATCTTACGTGGATCGCGAAGGTTAGGTAAACGGCTATGGCGGTAATCTTTCGCGTGTTCGGTGTCTTGTTTTTGGAATGTAAAATTGTCTAATCATTGCTTCTACTAGGTTTTCTAGTACCTGTTCTTGTAGTTCGGCACCAGAATACAGCATTATCAGGTCTTGCCAGTCGTAAGATGCGATTAAGAGAAGACTTTTGTGGGCAGCTAGAGTGGGAGCATGAACCGTCCAAACAGTGACCCCGGCAAGGTCGAAGGTGTGTTGCCGTATATCGTGGCAAGCGGAGAAAAGTAAATATAAAATAATATAGCAAAATACTAGTCTATCATTGTAATGATAAAAAAATTAATAAACTGTATTCTAATGAAAAATTTTGTAACCAGTTATGGATTGTCTAAAAGATTTCCTCTTAGAAAAAGTAAAGAAAATTCGAAATACATTTACATGGGCCAACTTATCAGCTAAGATACAAAAGCAGTAAAGTAGAATTTCAAGCCCGTTCGCTGGCTCCAGATTCTTGGCTATTAAAATTTCAAGACGTTGAACTACGAGTAAAACATTCTGCCAAGGAATGCAGTGCCGGTCGCCCTCAGGAATGCAATGTTGAAAGGAGCTCTACATAATACCGCGTAGCATCTGTTTGGAAATATATATATTATAAACGAATAAAATAGATACAATAAGTTAAGTGTTGAAACATGGTCTTACATAAACTACCTCTTAAGATTTTTATACCTATAAGAAATGTGATTTATTAAGAAAACTTTGCATTTTGGTTAATTTAAAAGAGACTGAGATGGCCACACGGAAATTGAATTGTTGTTAAGCTCTACAATATTCTGTAAGAGTTTTTTGTATCAAATCCGTGATTATTCTTTGCAAACATTGTATATTCAAACACATACCTATAGATGGAGAATAGAGAGCAATGTCGGCAAGTCTTAACGCCGGCCGCATTACGAACACTAATTGTTTTACGTAAATACCGGACCGCTGCCCAACGGTCATTACATCCCCTATCATGTTTTCGTTGCTATCTACCGTTTCGTGTAGGGTTGTCACAATCGAAATTCAATGATCTCTACACAAAACCCGCACTAAATCCAAGTATAATAATAATACTAGCACAAAAGCAAAGAACTTCCATTGGATATTAATTGAACTGATTGGATATCTAACTAATCGTTACCAGAACTACAAAACTTCGAACCCACGTTTTATATTTGAAAAAAAATTCTACTTCTATATAACGGTAAATACGGGTAAATTAACGGCATTAAAAATGAATAAAGCAATGTGAAAAGCGCTACAACACCCTTTGGTACACAGAGTCTCAGAAATACTATAATAGTAATTAAAACTGCAGTTTATTAATTTCATAAAACACTATATAACATTTTTTTTTAAAGAGTATTTTGCGAATATGTAGTGTAGGTATTGTATAAAACAAAGTCGCTTTCCGCTGTCTATCCCTATGTATGCTTAGATCTTTAAAACCACTCTACAGATTTTGATATCATTTTTTTTAAAAGATAGAGTGATTCAAGAGGAAAGTTTATATGTACAAAAACATCCAGTATATAGTAGAGAAATAAATTTATTTTTGAGGTTTCTAATGTGATGTCGCAAATAATTACATTTTTTGCGGCGGGGGCAGGACGAAGTCGCGGGCAAAAGCTAGTCATCAATAAACTCATAGACTTAGCGACTACTATAGGTACACGAATACAATAATAACATAATACCACTACAGATATTCTGTCCTTATATTTGCTCCCTCCGCCCGAAAAATAAGTCGTTATCGTCAAATAAAAATCAGTGTTCCTTCAGCGCTTACAAGCGTTATCAGATTTATCAAATTCGTTAATCTCACGAACACCGACGGGAACTATAATGGCAACTTGCAGCCCTATTTTTCTAAACGAATAAAAGTCTTGTTTCATTGTCGGAGAGTGCGCGACTTGAGCCAAAAAGAATACACATCAATCCATCGGAAAATAGTAATAATCGAGAGACAAGGGCAAATCATTCGAGTAGCGCTTTCAATATGAAACAATGGTAAACTGTATATTATTACTTATTTTATTCAAACAGATTTAATTATTTTGATAGATTTGATTTATTAATATATAAAAAGCTACATACATTCACCTCTATAAAAGGCAGTTCTTTAGTTCTCCATAACAAAATCTCGATATCAATCTGGTAGTAGGTAATATCACAATCGTAATTTCGGACCAGACCGTGTTATTTTCAATCGCAATAAATAGTCTATCTCTGATCGTTCGCAATAAGATGTCCGTAACAGCCCTATATCTGGAACTCAATGTAATAGGGTTCAGATTAAATGCGTCGAAGTTTCTAATGCTCTAAAAGCGAATTGCACTTGGCGGCAACGGTTTATAATACTGTTATCTCGATGTCCAGCTTAGATTAAGAGATGCTTTCATTTGGGTCACTTTTGCGCACGCCACGCAAGGGGCAGCGGGTGAGCCTAAACTTAATTTTGCACTTAGGATTTTATGTCGCACGAGAATATAGAACTTGTAATATTTATCTATCTATCCGTAACCAAACATTAATTGTATTTCTCTCATTGTCACTGTGATTCATTCATCATCATCATTAAGATATTTATGGTAACATGTACAAACAGTTCTCCGGAGACGAAGAATATATGTAAATAGATACATAAGTACTTATAAACCTATTTACCTACGTGAATATATAATTTGGTGATCTTATAATTAGATATTTCTTCGCGTAAAACATGGTGCGAGTATCACATAAATTATTACTAATTATTTTTTGCGAGCAAAGACTGACATTGCTACCTTACGAATAAATTGTTTCAGGCTAACAACATTGTCAATAGAGCGATCAACTGAAATATCAAACTATTAGTAATTTAATGTTGGGAATTGAACCTAAGTACTTATGACAGTAGACGGATCATCGAAACCCTAGGAGTTCGCAGTTCCAGCTAGATTAAAACGTGCTCAAATTCGTGTCACTCTTGCTCGAGAAAGGCGAACTGCAGTGGAGGGGGTGAGGGAGGGGGGAGCAGTAATGGAATCAGGCCGCGGTCACTTCGAGTGGCGGCTGGATCGCAGCTGATTTTAAAGGATTGCCGGGAATTTGTACAGCTAAAATATATAGGTGTACCTACCTGGCGTGTCGGAACTTGGAAATGCTTTTGCGATGCAGCAAAACTTAATTTGGTGCTTCGCGTTCTATCTATAGCGCCGATTGCAACCGAGGTGTTTACTTGTCGAAAGCAAATTGTTAAAGGTACATTCTTGTATCTGTTCGGTTAAATCTCTGTTCATCAATTCTAAAACATTATTATATGTTATGTGAAATTACGTTTTCCACGGATCTTTTTACGGTTGTAAATACATTGATTTTAACTGCTTTATTACAAACCTTTTATCAATACTTCGTACATAAGAAAAGTTTGTTTTTCATTAAATAATAAAAACAAGCAATATTCCCATCATATTTGATACTAGTTGTTAACCCCGGCTTCGCCCGCATGTTCAAAATAGTAATGATAATAATATGAAAATAAAAAAAGTAACAAAATAATTTATTTATTGAAGGAAAGCTCTCAAAAAAGAAATATTTTCC
>DWDX01001441.1:0-18697 GCA_018245675.1 Agara michaeli | reverse complement strand
GTTAGCCAACCAAGTTGTTTGGGTCCAACCCCTGACAAGTTGGATTTCGCAAATATCAATCGATAATGTTCGTGACACAATATGCATACTTCCATTCCATTCAATAAGTCTTGTACAATATGTATAAATTGTAAAAAATAATAATTTTTTATACATATATTTTTTCCCTCTTTTTATTTTTTACGCTTCGCCTTTCGCGTGACATTTGTACTTAAGGGAGGAATGAAACAACTTAGTGCCATGTCGTAATTTCAAATGTTACGTTTGAAACACTTACCTGGCACAATTGCCTCTTGTTTGCGACTTTTCAGTGTGCCACTGAGTCATTTTCATAAGCAACCGAAATAGAGATTTTCCTGTGTTTGACATTTCAAAATGTTCAATAACATGCAACTTTTACATTTGAAATTAGAATCCTATCTAAATACTTGAGTGTGAATTTCACAGGAATATATTATTTATTACCTGTGCATTATCGAGACCTGTACTACAAATGACGATGTAATAAAAATGAATGTAAAACATATAGGTGTTGTATAAATTATTAGCTTCCCGTCTAGATTACAACTACATACGCTTCTTTACTTCAGGTAAACGGCACAATGAACAACAATCGGCGAAATCGTCGAGGTCACCGTCGCCGGAGCCGGCTGGAGCCGTGCCCAGCACCAGCGGGGAGTCATTCCGGCCACTTTTACGTACCCCACCACCGAGCCGCGCGGGTCCACCGCCCTCGCCGCCCATACCTGCGCATCCCGTAATTCCAGTGCCTCCAGAACCTTCCGGTCCTCTGCCTCTTTGCCCCTGCCCTGTCTGCGGACGGACGTTCGTTCCCCAGTCCCTAGCGAAACATGTCAAAATCTGCGAAAAAATGACCGTGAAAAAAAGAAAGACCTTCGACTCATCGAGACAGAGGCGAGAAGGTAATTTTTGGATTACAATAAATACTACAGGTTTTTTGTTGTTGTGAGTGTTCAATGTGTTGCGTAGTTGTCCAGGATGCGGGTTGGTGGTAGACTTACTAATATTATTATCGGTATAATTTAGCGTGGTACGTAAATAGTCTTTTTGAACGCTACCATAGTTCAATTGAATAGGTAGGTAGGTACATCGATAACATATTGCATAGTTTCAAATAACAAACGTAGCTTTTACATATTTTTACAGCTCTCATGGACGCACTGCGAGGACATAAAACACAAAACTCGTTTCAGATCTAGTTAGCAACGGTAGAAATGAAACAATATGACTGTCACGGTGTACGGTGGTTACGTTATATGAAAAGTAAACCATCGCAGGCACACTGACATGCTCTGTATTCAGTCTTGCCACTGTGTCTAGACTAGGAACAGGTTCGAATACAACAAATGCACAAAGTGCATTGGAATGCTACCTCGACCGACGGCTCAATACTTTGATGTGCTCGTGAGAAACAACCATTCGTTGTTTCAAATCTATTAACACTGATTCGAATGGAACACCCTCTCGTACATTCAATACCTACATCCTACTCCAGACAATAATTCTGTTTCATTTTGAAATGTTTAAACAAGTATGCATTGGGATTATAGAAATGCATTGTGTACGTAGATACTCATCTAAGAGATAATTGTGTTGGATTTTAGTTTGGATTGTTGAAGTAGTTTACAATTGGTCAATGTACCTAGTGCAGAGCCTTTTTGCATGGTGATTTATTTTAATTTAAGTATTTATTAGATATATTTTGGTTGTATCATTGATTTTTAAACCTTTTTTTACGGGTAATAAGGGGAGACAGCGAACCGCGATAACGGGGGTAAGTGGTGAACCGTATACGTGTAACCTAGCATCGTCTATTTAACTAGCACGTTAACTAATACTTTCTCTTAATATTAGTCGTCATAGTTAATTACATGCGTCTGCAATACCTATGTATTATGTATTAGGGTCGAAAAAAAATTATAAGTATATTTCAAAAGTAATGCTGATTAGATGGTTCCAAATAATCCTAAAATTTTTCAAGACGCTGTATATGGGATGTGACGTTTATCCTATTATCAACATTTATTATAAGCTTACAGTCCATCTATAAGCCATATTCGATATTTAAAAAAGACAACACTTATTATATTAGTATCCGCGTGTTGCATTCTAATTTATGTCATTCTTATTTTAAACACTCTAAAAATGAAAAATTGGTGACCGGTGCACTGTGTTTGTCGATCGATAGCAGACTGGAGCTAGGCGCGGTAGACGCAAGGTCGGCAGCTAATTGAAACCGCAGATTCCGTCGAACACACGGCTTCGAACGCGCATAAAACAGAATTTAAATATTGGAGGTTTGCGTGGATGGATCGCTTCGTCTTAACACATTCGCAACTAGGTCCATATTTGCATAAAGTATAGGTTGGACCGTGCGTCATGTTGAAATTGGCAGGAGACACCTACGATAACCCATCGAAAACTTCTAACAATCGAAGCATCGTGTCTCGCAATTCTAATGAAGTCATTGCATATGCATGGAATAACATGGTTCGCTCGTGTTTTTAGTTTACTGCACGCCGTTCGAACATATTGTGTTTAACACGAATTTCGTAATAATACAACTTTGTATCTCTTATACTTGTCTGAATGCGTATGCATTGAATTGGAATCGATATGTTACGATCAGTGAACAACTCAATTGAATGTTGAACTTGAATGTTTATATGTAGGTACGTATTATTTGCTGCAAGTTACAAAAGAATGTGATGCTATTATAGGTACCGACTTGGAACAATACTTGCCAAAGAATTTCGGTCTTCCAGAAAACAGCCCCTTCCTCGAGAAGAGCCCGCCAAACACTGCCAAGGCAACGCCCAAACCCAAAGCGCCGTCGGTCAGGAGTGCCATTATGAAGGTACGTGGCTATTTACATTTGCCATTTACAATTCAAATTAGCCTTTTCAAGGAAATATCACTTAAAACGTTCGTCTCGAATTCGCGATATTTTATTGTGCTTAAATATCTCGTATTCCGAACACGCCACAATTATGTGATCAGCTTAGGACTTATTTAAAACCAGTCGTGTAGTTAAAACGTAGTAACTTACAGACTGATTATCAAACTTTGTGGACGACGAATTTTATTGTTTATGTAGAAATTGTTAATTGACTGCTTTAATTAGTGTTATCGGCTTTCAAGGATATTCTTACCTCTTCTCTTTGTCATGTAAATGATTACTGCAGGCAGTCTCGTTTTGAATAACCAGTGACAATATTTGTAATGCTAAACGTTGTTATTGCAATGTAAACTTGGTCTGTTCAGATTTTAAAGGATATTTCTAAACTATAGTAAGCAGGTACGCTGGAGAAGTTAGTTCTATATCAGGTGGTTGGTAATTTTTTTCAACTAAAAAGTGAAAGAATAACGTTCAATCTTCTCTTGAGCATTTAAAATATTTCCGCGTTCCAGCCATCAGCCGACCTTCAGAAGTGTCCGCATTGTAACCGCAACTTCGGCGTGCGCGCCTTCGAGCGCCACGTGGAGTGGTGCGCTGATAAAGCGAAGATCCTGCCGGCGGCGCCCGCGCAGCCCCCGCCGCACATAGCCGACGCGAAACAACGGCTCAATGCACGCACGCAGTACAAGGCACCACTGGCGCGAGGACGACGGTCAGTATAAGAGGCCTCTCTTTGAGAGCATACCCGTGTCCAGCAGTGGAGCAATAAAATCGAAGAAAAAACAATATCAAAAGCTGTTACTATATATTCTTCCAGATCATCACAAAGTCGAGACAAATCGTCGAATAGCCGATCTGCGTCGGTAGAGTCCTCCCGCGGCGTGTCCCCGCCACAGCCTCGAGAGTACGGCGACTACAGGCACGGCCGAACCCGAGCTTCAGGTAACAACGCTAACTGCTAACATACATTAAGTATTCCTTGATTATTTTAGAGAGACTTTTAAATTAAAGAATCAAAATCAATGCGATTCAGTTGTATCTGTCTTAACTCAGTAGTTGGAGATATAATATTCTTACAGCAAAACTAGTGCTGGATACAGAATAATTGAACGACAATAATTCGTTGAAGGGACAATATATTAAGTCTGTTTTCATCGAATCACCGACGGTTTTCAGAGTCAATGTCAAGCAACGACTGCCACGACGACAACTCGCCTCACATCCCAGTGATCAAGAACGCGCGCGCGGCGGCCAGCAACTCTTCGGGGGACGCTCACGTGCGCGCGCGGCAGGCTCGCCTCGCCAGAGACCTCAGCACCTCAAGGTTGGCGAACTTCTATATACTATCAATAATCCGGAATATGCTGTAACCGCCCGGCCACGAGACGAATGGTGAAGCGTCTTGCGTCTAAAATTGAAATATATAGAAATTTACTATTCATGCCTGGAATTTTTGTATATGTAATGTTAAAATTGCGGTCTAGCTTTATTTTAAATAGTATATTTTATTTATATTTTAATCATATCAAATAAGGGGAAAGGAAGGAGGTTTTGCTAGTCCCATGTTTTTTTACCTTTTTTTTTTAAATTTAAATATGCATCGTTCCTGTCTCCTTGTTTGGTAAAACATTTCCTACATTCATATCCTTCCTTTCCCTGCCCTTAGAAATACCCAAGAACCACAAACGTCACAAATCCAACAAAGCTGCACTGATCCCAATATAGCAAAGCCAGCCATCCAAAACAAACCTAAAATGAAATTAAATAAAAAGAAACAACAGCAATTGAAAAATTTAGAAGACATCGCTCAAAAATATAGTGAAAGAAGTCAAAAAATTATTGAAGAACAGAAATCTAATATAAAGAATCAAGACAAAAAGGATTGTCCCCAAAAAAGTCATATACCAGTTCCAAAGAAAAGTATGGGTACGAAAGAAGATACTAATAAAAACGAAACGACTAATTCATTAATAATAGACTGTAAAAAAACTATAAAATCTAAACCGGAAAGAAAAGTAGCCAATGAACCTCTAATTTCCAAAGTTTCCATAAAAGACAAAGAAGTTGTCTGTAAAATAAAAAAGGAAGTCATGAAAACAATTACAAATAGTGCCATAAGTTTGGATAGTTTGGAAGATGTTTCTCAAAATGACAACAAAAATTGTCAATCTATTGGCATAAATACAGAATTACTATGTCCATGTGTACCATGCGTAATCCATATCACTCCAGATCAAAAGCTCACAGGCAAAAAAAAATTGAAATCCATTGCAAATGATATGAATAACGAAAAGAAGAAGCAAAAAACGGAAACATCAAACTCTACTGTAGAATTGCTGTATCAAAATCCCAAAATGGTCAATTATTGTAATAGACAAGTCAAAGAAATATACAAAATACCAGCAGAAAATTTTGAAATTGAAACAATTAACAGTGTAAACAAAAGTGTCAACACATTTTATGAACAGGAAATCAATAAAATACCAGCTGATGTATTTAGAAGTGTCAAAACAAGCGCTTCCAAGCATAAATCTAGCCAAAATTCCACATCACCATTGTTAGGATGTAGTGATGACTATGGAGATTTGTCAAGCGAGAAAATAGAAGAGAATTATGAACATGATCTCAGTGAAGATAATTTTAACGATTCTATAGAAAAAGAATATTCACAAAATGAGAGTGGTGATGATGAAAATATCCAAGACGATCTTGATTGTAGACATGGAAGTGGTGATACTTATACAAAATTTTCTGACAATCCCTCGGGCTTAGAAGAATTTCTAGCATTAACAGATAATATGATAATAAACGATGAAAGCAATGTTACGCATATCGCTAATGATCATGATTTTGCTCTGGATAATCAGATTGAAAAACTACATACCCCTCGAACAAATTCAATAGAAGCTTTAAATAATAATTCAACATCAAACGCTGTAAAACACATGTTTTCGGATTCTTTAGATGAATTAAAATGTAACTTACAAGATCTCAAATCTCTAATGAGCTCTTCATCCAATGTGAACATTAATCATCTTAAATCTAAGCATCAGGAACAAAGTATAAAAGTGAGTGATATGGAGCATATAGTCGTTTATGAGACAAAACGTGAGGTCAAAACCGTAAAAGAAATTATCGAAGTATTAGAAGAACCGAAGCTTAAACTTCCATCGATTACTGAAAGTAACAAGACAAATAAAATTATAAATAAAGATTGTGAAAGCGGCAAAAAACTTATTAATCATAAATCTGGCAGTAAATATAAACTTTTGAGTCAACAAAAACGGACCAATAAAGAATATCGAACATTTACTGTAAATGAGCACAGAGATGATTCTGATACTCAATCTATATCTTGTGAAGCTCCGCCACTAAAGTTGCCAAGAATCGAATTAAAAAGGTTTTAAGGCTGTACTAATTTATCTCATCCCGTACATTTCATTATCTCCAAAAACTAGAAATATCATCAGACTTTAACTATGATTACATAAATATAAGCAAACGATTGCAATAAAATTTTACTTAACAGATGAAATTATATTTATATACATCAAATATATAAATACGATATATTGCGTTACCTTTTGCTTATAATTATTTATTTATTATTATTATTTATTTATTATAACTTTATTGTAGCACCTAATGCTAAGGTACAATGAGCGGACTTAATGGCTGGTGGAATTCTCTACCAGTCGATCCATGGTGATGGTGAGCAATTGGTGGTAGGCGTTAATGTAAAACAAGTACAATTTGTATAGAATTTAAGCAATATTTTATTCCTTATTTACAGATTGGATGATAATTACGATCCCTTTGTTTCTGCGGCTAGACAAATGAAAGAACTTATGTCATCAGATTCCAATTTGCCTAAAAAATCACAAAATCCTTCCAAAGATCCACATAGAACCCTTCCTACCCTAAGAACCAGTAAAGATAAAACTCCCCAGTCTCACTGTAATAATACAAAAATGATTAAAGATTCAATCAATAAAACATACCAAAAAACACCAGCGCTACAACGAATGAAATCATTTGGCAGTACTAATAATGACAACAGTAATAACTCTTTTGGTGGTAGGTGCAGTTCGTTTAGGATCAACAGAAATGACAAAAAGTCTAGTCAAAAGTTAAACACGACGTACACGAAATCTAGTAAAGAAAATATTAGTTCCGTTGAAAAAAGTTACTTCACTCGTAATAGTACTTTAAACAAATCATTCTCTAGCTACAGTAGTTCTAGTTATAGCACACCAAAACCAAAAGATAAAATCCCAAAAATATCTACTTCCATGTATCATGGATTTCAACGAACAACCATTAAGCAGCCACTTAAACTTGATAAAATAAAAACGGATGATGTAAAAAAAGATTTTGTTAATCTAGACTCTATCCTCGCTTTCGACAATATTTCATTAGCTGACAGTAATTATATCGATCCGAGACTTATAAATGAAAATGACAACTTGCCAATTAACGTTAATACTATTCGTAATAACCCAGATATAATTAGCAGTATGGAGTCATTGCTTACTACTGAGAACTTACCTACTAAATTCGAATCATTTAGTACATGCAACGTAAACAACAAAGCCCTTGTTTCGGATTCGTATACTAAAAATGAGAATAATAACAATAATAATCTCATTATAAATAAACTCACTGCCCCAAAAGCTAATGAATTAGATCAACGATACGATAAAATTTTATCTTCATTAGAACAAAGTATAACCTCAAAAACGTCGGCTCGCGATGACGATTCTCTATGCGAAGACTTTGATCTCGAAGAGTTCATGACATCTTTCGACGACGAAGTACATAAACAAAGGTCGGAAAACAAACGAACCTGCAGCTCCACCACTAGAGTAGTGAAGCAGTGCGAAATTTCCGATAACAATAAATCTTTTGATACACATACCATTAATTCACCTAAAATAGAAGGCAACAAGAATGGTATGATTCCAGTTAATAAATCGACCTCTCTCATTTTTAGCAGTAACAACATTGTGGGTGATAAGCTTTTTCCTTCCTCCGTCAAACGCTCCACTTCCCTCCTCGATTCCCTTCAAAAGAAAAATGTGCATAAGCTAGATGGTGCTAAAACCCGTCATAAAACCGAACAGTTGGAGGAAGACCTGATGAAATCATTAAAAGATTTCGATAAATTCTACGAAAATGAAAAAACCGGAAATTGTCAAACCAATAAAGACGCTACGGACAACAATAAAAATATAATCATTGGAACAACAACGAAAGAGTTTCAGAAACGGCATAGAAAAACGGATAATTTGTCAAATGGAAATTATACTCCAAACGGAAAAGCGAGTAATGATTCCGCTTATAGCAGGTTAGTCAGGTAATTCCTTATTTTTGTAAAGTGTATGTAATAGTATAGAAAATTAGTATATTTTTATTTTTACATGCCTTTATTTTTTATTCATACTAATTTTACGAGTATCATTGTTTTTTTAGCCTTAACAGAATTTCTCCGTCCAAGTTGTCCATATGTAACGCTAAAGAATTGAACGGCGTGGAGTCGTTGGAACGGATTCCTGCAGCCTCCGAATCAAACAGTAGCCAGAAAGACGATGCTCGTTCAGAGTCCAGTGAAGAGTTTTTAGCAATGGAACGTTCAGCAGAGTTAAACGAACCACTATCCGCGGGCAACTCGCAGGCGCCGTATAAGGAACTAAAAATAAATGGAACTCAGTTAAATGGTAATTATACTTTTCATAGCAATTTGCTACTGTTACTTGGGAATATGAGCTGTAGATCAATTGCTATAGCATCAATTCTTCAGTGCTTGTTCAAATTAAACTTCTTTTTTAAATATATACTTGACAGCAAATTCATGTAGCTTCTGAAATTGTGAAGAGAAGAAATGTTTTCTTTAGATTATATTACTTTTTTACATTAACCATGTTGGTGTTCAGATTGGATTTACATTTGTTTAGAAAAACGTGCTAGCTCCCGCGCCTCGTCGCGTCGCAGCCCGGCGTGGCAGCCCCGCGCGGGGGCGCTGAGCTCGAGCGGCTCGGAGTCGTCGCTGCACCGCGCGCGGCGCGACTCGGGCCCGGCGCCGCGCCTGTCGCGCTTCTGCCACGAATGCGGCAACAAGTTCCCCGTCGAGGCTGCCAAATTCTGCATCGAGTGTGGCGTCAAAAGACTCGTAGTGTAGCTACCACCCACGTGGTGCATGTTGACAAGTTCGCGTGCGTTATCTAGTCTAATATTTTTGTCCGGGTACAGCTTTGAGGACCGTGCAAAGCGGAAAACGATCAAAAGAACCTTTTGACCAATTATGTTAATTCTAAAACGTGAATAAAATGGTGTTCAAATAACTCACACTTATTTTATTAAGTGCGGTTAAAACATGGTGTCAGGTTGAAATAAATTTAAGTTTCTATAACATTTATTGAATGTTATAGTTATTAAGGTAAATCAACTAAGATTATAATAGTTATAATGGCGTGTTGATATACCTTTTCACAATTAAGTTTTTGGAAATAAACAAGTGAACCGATTGTATACAAAAATGTACATTTATGGAGACCTTTTGACTAGATCTTTTCTTCTCACAATCTTGTATTGCTTAGTTTTATATACTATGAATAAATAATATATTTCATTTAACAAAATGTTACCAAAAGTTTTATAACTTATTTAAGCTAATTTATGGAATGTGCCTTTTATGAAGTATTGTTTGTTTGGCTCTGTTGATATAGATTTTTATTCTATTCTTATTTAAGGCCTTTTCTGAAATGTTCAGCTTAGTTCAGTGGGCAGCTTTGGAAATTCAAGTATCTGTGATATATCTAGAACTCAATTGAGCGCACACAATGGAATCTAAAATAATATTAAGTGCCAATTTTTCTTTGAATTTTGAATGGAGTTTTGTGTATGTATATTTTTAATTTTTGTTTTGCACTTGTTAAAGAGAATATTTGCTTACTTTTACATTATATATTATAACACTAGCAGCACTTCCATAGATTTCCAACTAATATTTCCCGACTACAACATATGTAGCCATTTTAACAAGACTGATTTGATTTTCAATATATTAATGTATGGTCCTAACCTACTGTTATATTGTTTTTAATAAATAACTATCATGTAATAAATTAACATTTTAATAAAAAAAGAACAATCTTTTATTTAAATCATTATTCGATAATTTGAGAACATAATAATATTACGTAATTAGTACATTTACAATAGATTTATGAAAAATATAATGTAGTTTAAAAAGAAAATCACAAATACATGTATTGTTAATATATACACACTTGACTACAGACTACTTTTACAACCTAAACGTGCTCCGATATGCCTTCCTGGGTGGTATTGCGCCTCTCGCTCTTAGTCTCCGTAAAGCCTCTCGGAGGTGCTTGGGTTGTAGTGGACCAGACTCACCGGATTTTTCCAAAACTTCCAATGCTAAAAAGAACCGAAACGTGGTAACTAAGGCTCGCTTCCCCCAACACCTAATTGATACTAATGTATACTAATGTTATAATCACACTTTGGCTACATTATGATTTTGATGAGATCGTGTTCATTCATTGAGTTAAGATGTTGTTTAAACTTATGTGGACATACAACACCTGACAGTTGTTTTTTACACTGGATCTGTTTATTCCCTATATTGTTAGTATAGAGTAGACCATATCACATTATATCAATTTAACCATATTACTGATTTTGTATTCTCAAGACCCTTATGTCCCCACCTCATCACAGTACAATATTTTGTGAGGTACCAAATTAGCTGATCTATGTTGATAGATCCCAATAAAATCTACAAATCCTACATATGACATGTGTTATTTAGTAGAAAATAATAATGTTGATATTTGTATAAATGATTTTATAAATGTCAAAATATATTGTGTATCGATGTAAAATCTACCTATACATATTTTATTGCAGAACAAACATCAACAAAGATAAAAAAATTGACAAGCTTACATATGAAATTAACAGACATAATTAAGCATACCTTCTTCAACCACTTCGCCGACAAACACTTTGGCGATACCAGACATTGCAATAACCACATTCTGGCCAACTGAACATCCCGTAATTGTTTGCATCAATCTCTTCACCGCTGCTTTGGGGAATGCAGCTCGTCTGTACATTTCATATCTGTCTAACTGCTCCTCGGTGAAGTTGGAAACTAGAACTCTGAAAAAATATCAACATAATTTTCAAATAGTACATTGGAGGGTTACAATAATGCTTTAGTTTTTGTATTCATTTAAAATGCATGTAGTGAGGACCCTGAATTAACAAAACAATGTATTTAAAGTCTAATTCTCAATTTGATCTGAAGAGAAAGTACAAAAAATATTTTCATTTTCAGCTGTGAAATAGTTTGTCCTTCAACAACAACCGATACTACTTAACATGCTCCTAAATGCATAAAAAATTACCATTCACTGATAAATCGAAACAGACAATGCCAAAACTTGATATTAAACAGTTTGAAATTGAAATAATATAACTGACAAAAAATAAGAGATATATACTGCATCTTTTCTCTTTCCTCTTCTTCCAATTCCTTTTTACTCTTTTTCTCCCTTTCTCTTTCACTCATGAGTGCTTCCTCTGCAGTTAGTTCGTCATTATTGTTTGTGGACTCTCCTTGTTGGAATTCATTCATATTGGGCATAACTGTGTTGTCCATTGCATTGTCCAGCTCGCTATAAGAGTCTTCAATATTGACTGGTTGTTTGTCATCAATCGTTTGAGTCTGGTCGAATGAATAATCATTGATGTACGAGTCATATTGATCATTTACATCGAGAGAGTCTGATTGGGTACCTATGAAATTATCAGAACTCTCTGTGTAAATGCTACCAAGTTCATCTCTATGTGAACTTTCTAAGTTATGTATGCTGTCAGAGTATGTTTCAACGACCTCTGTTTGTATATTTGAATCTTGAACACTCTCTCCATAATTAACCAGAGTTGTGTCTGAAATTAAAGTTTACGGTACTTTTTTTTAAATATCCAAGTATAACTTTATTTGCTGCCAAACCCTATCATCAGTATTGGTATATCAGAATGTTAGATGACAAGTGTTATTAAGACAAAAATTAAAAAGATGTGTACTCTTTTAAATGCCAGTATACAATTGGAATTTACTTTCGATTTTTGATGATGGTGCGACATTTCATTCTGACATCTGAATGTCTGACATCTAGACCTAGACTAGATCAACATCAGAACTTTAAAAAAAAAACCCACTATCTTTGGTTGCAGTTTAATAAACAGAAGTATAAACTGAGTACAATTTACTAATACCTAAGAATTATGTGCCCTTTGAGTTTGTACAATTTTTCACTCACCATCACCCATCCAAGTGCAATGCTAATGACTCTTTGTAATTAAAAATACATAACTAAATATCTTACATTCAGGTTCATCTTTTAACAATTTCTCTTCGATTTCCAAAGATATTTCTTGACAGTCATCATCGTTAGTAGAATCACTGTGGTCTAAGTCATGTACCAACTCATTCTCTGTAATTTATAAAGACAAGAGTAAAGGTAAGGTAATGTAATGAAATAATGGTAAAAGTAAAAGTAACAGTAAGTAATCATTATAGTAACACATAAATACATTATCGATTTATATGAAATAGTGAGAAATTTTTCATTTTTAATTCTTTTCAATCAACATTAATTCAGTTTTTCTTAATCCTGCCGACTGCAGCATTATCTATTCCGAAGATGTCCTAAACTATGTTTAAATCGATTCAGACTCCGCTTATAGCTATTTACTTGTAATATAAGATTAAAAATTATAGCATAATAATATTCGATTAAATGTTACTTCTCAAATAGAAGTCTACATTGCTCTCCCAAGTTCCATCAAAATTAACGTAAATATTTCGATAGCTTAGTAAGGTAATATACTCTCATAGAATATACTACTTGTATTAAAGTATATTAGTAGGTAGTACATAACCAAATTGCTTTTACTAATTTCCGTATTATTTTTATAAGTTGACACTGAATTCCATCCCCTCTGAGAATGAAGTCGGAAAAGCCTCAACGATTGATCAGCATTGTGACTATTCTGACATGGGTCAATCTTGAGCGATTCCCGACTCCAATAATTTTATTCCGTATTATGTTTTCACTAACCTCTTAACCTTTCCGCTTCAGACAAGCCGTCGCTGCTCAGATTATCAGCCATTTGAAAAACACACTTTAGCTAATAATGCTAAGAAATCTTGTGAGTTAAATAAATCATAAACTACATAAAATTACACTTCACAATCTTATTTACAACAACAAAAATAAATATCTAATAAATTTTTTTTATCAATCTGTCAAATAATATAAGTGCTGCCAAGAAATTTTGTTAATGTCAACATGTATAATGTTGCCATATAATAAAGTGTTTTTCAGTTTTGGTGAACTTAATTAACTTCATTATATAATCTGTGTAATTATTCACATATATTGTTATATTTTGAGGTTATTAACAATAATCAAATAAACATTATATTTGAAATATACATACTGTATTATTATATTTTTCTTTCTGCTTCTCAAAAAACGTACGAGTATGAACTACGCATTATCACGCACTATTATAACATTTTCATTATTTTAACCTAATCTGATTCTTGTTCTATAAAAGTGATCAGGATCTTGGGCCGTGCAGAGTACGGCGACATAAGATAGTCTTGATCACGTTATCTACAGTCTTGTCAGTTCATCAAGTGTCAGCTGAGTTTGTCATTTTGTAAGAGATACAGCGAATGGGTGGATGTTGATTGTGGAATTTTTTTAAAGAAACGAAATTTGTACTTCGGGTGCGGACAGAGAGTTCCATCATGAGTGCAATAATGAAAGCCGCCTTTTCTCGAAGCCCTGCATCATTGGTTAGTTATTAAAAAAATCATAGTATACATGGGTATACTAATTATTATGTAATCTAAAAAATGTTTTTAGCAACACCGCTTACACTTGCGCAGTGATTGTGAAATACTTTCGTGATTTATTTTTTTATTCATAACTGAAAGTACCGAGGTGTTATTTTGTTTTACTTCTTTTTTTATTTTATGGACAGCCACGTTCCGCGGCGCCGCTTCTGGCAAACCAGTTCGATTTGATAATTTTCCTTATATAGCGATATGCACTAGTTTTTAAATACCTTCATTTCTAACTGCAGTATATTTACAGTACTAAGTTAGTTAATTCAAAACATTACACTTTTCATTTACAAATTTTTTACTGCTTTATTATATTTTGTAGGCTTCAGTTTTAAATAGAAATCTCCACTTATCCGTGGGAGGGGCTAGGCCGGCCAAAGATGCATCAGCTAATACCAACACCACTAAAGCTTATACAGTGATTGACCACCAACATGATGCCCTGGTCATTGGCGCTGGTGGAGCAGGTCTGCGAGCAGCCTTTGGCCTTGTCCAAGAAGGGTTTAAAACAGCTGTTGTAACAAAGCTGTTTCCTACAAGGTCCCACACTGTTGCTGCACAAGGAGGCATCAATGCTGCATTAGGTGAGTCCCGATTCTGGATATATATCAAATTATCTCAAATTGTGAAAGGATATACTTAACCAAATTACTCCAATGTGTATTAGTCAGTTAAAAATTCATAAACCATTCTTAAAATTAATGAAGGTAGATATTGTATAAAACATGTCATTTAACACTAACAACTATTGCTCCCTGCTTAGGTTCCCCAAAGCTCTACAATACTCTAACATTTATCACTAGTTGTCACTTCTCCAAACAAATGGTCCTTTATAACTATACATGTCTGTAACCTTGTTGCAACAATGTCTTCCTAATGGAATATCAATTTACTCATTTAATATTAATATTACAATGGTGTGATGGTTAAATAATGATCACTTTGAAACAGATATGATGTATCTAAAGCCAACCAAATTGTACTACATTTTATTATGAACATATGACACAGCTATATAAACATAACAAATGACAAAATGTAAACTTGAGCACATTACCGTGGGTAGTTGAAACATAATAGACTTTGTTAACTGGCATTGCAACTCTTATTAAATCCATTCTAGTAGATGAAACAATCGATTTTCGATTTTCCATAGTCATAAAAATAATTTAAATATGCAGAATTAATATCTAATGCCTATGTATAATTTATCATGTAACATTGTGAAATATTTTTATTTGTATCTATATGTAAAACAGGAAGGTGACTAACTGATTGACTGTTGACCCAGAGATCGATGCTCAGCCGTAATTGTTCAATCTAGAATTCTGAAATTTTGCACATAGGTCTCTTATATTAGAGTAAGTCAACTCAAAAAGAAGAATTTTGGTAATTCAATTCAAATGGGAATTAAAAGATTGTAAGAAAATTTCTTATGTTTGGAAGTTAGATACTTGAAATATTAATATACACTCTTGGCTAATAAAAAATGTCTGTACGAGCAAAAGATGCATAAGCCAGTTAGAAATAAATGTCAGAAATGTTATTTAACATCAAATTACATAAGCGACTGTTGGTGTTATAATAGTGTTACATCTGCTTTGGGACGTAACTGGTTTAAATGTATAGGTGTTAATGCTTATATGCTACATATAATTAAATTTGCACTACATCGAAATCTGATACGAGATTAATGTTATTCTATAGTATGGGATAACAAAACAGTTCTTGTCTGCCACACGTAATGGATAATTTATTTATTTCATACTTCTGTACATAAGGTATAACTTACAATAGGCACGGAAAGAAACAAATACACATATGAAAACGCCATTTCCAGGTAACATGGAAGAAGATAGCTGGCTCTGGCACATGTACGACACCGTTAAAGGATCCGATTGGCTCGGAGATCAGGTAACATATCCCTTATAACAAATAATAAATCTGTTACAAGGCATTCTATAATAACTTTAACCAGTGAATACATTAGAAATGATATAATAATACAGCTCTACAAGAAGATCACTGTTGAGTGCTGATAGATACAAAATTTTATAAATCTCTATTTGATATCTGTAGAATAGTGTGATTAGGTTAAGCTTATCTTGGCATTCGGAGTCCTTCGATAGTGAAGTGGTTTCCACTGTTTGGCAAAATCAAATCATAAGCATTTCAAGTATACAATAACAATAAACACATACATATTTGTATGTATTCTATATGTATAAATAAATAAAAGTGCCTGTATGCTATTTGAAAATTACTGTTTTACATAAGCGAATAGGATTTATGTGTTACCATTGCACAAACAATTTTTTTTTAAATTCCTCTCTGACTCGATTTTGATGAAATTTCCACTGAAGATAGAGGTGTTAATAGGATTACACAAATGGAACTTTTTATTCCAGAAATATGCTGTTGCCACGTAAATACGGAATTTTTAAAATTAAAAATGGGGCTGTATCAACTACTGTCTAGCCTTATTATAATTCGTAATTGAGCAAAAAGGAGTTGTTAGATATTTTGATTTTTTTAAAGTAAAAATGAAAAAAATTGTATATGTATAGGCTTATAGATGGAAATATATGTTTAGTGTAACACTTATCTTTGAAGCAGCACTAGGCAATATACATATTTTTTAAAACCTACTAAAACTAGTATTCAATGCTGGTGAAACCGCGGGATGGCGCTTAGTAACTAATATATCAATGGTATAATTCCATTCAATCTTTGCAATCTAGAATTTATCTGTGGAGCAGCAGGTTTACGTAATCTATTGATTTTTTATATTTATTTAAAGCTGAATAAGGCCGATCGTACAGTAAAATATCTATATTAAGAATAATCTATAAACCGTAATAAACGGATATTTATGATATTGGTATCTACTGCCATTTATTTTATACGACCTCTAATTCCATATGGTTTTAGTAATTTTCTTTATGACCTCTGATTTTTTTTCAAGTTCGTGTCATTTTCAACTATCGCTGAATGCTTCCGAGGACCGCGCTATTTTCTGATCAGGCTAACTTCAGAATTTAAAAGAAATATATCATATGATTGTTTACTCATTCCTTTTACTACACTGTGACATTTTATTACGCAGGACGCGATCCATTACATGACGCGAGAAGCGCCCCACGCGGTCATTGAACTCGACAATTACGGGATGCCGTTCTCCCGGACGCCCGAGGGCAAGATCTATCAGCGCGCCTTCGGTGGCCAGTCGCTCAAGTTCGGCAAGGGCGGCCAGGCGCACAGGTGCTGCGCCGTTGCCGACAGGTAGGCTTCTCTTTCTTTAGCGCGCTTTGTAGAATCCTCGCGTGCAGAATAACTACCGATCACTCTATATCGCCAAGTACCTCCTGAAAAATGTTTCATAAACATACACGGTAAGAAAATAATATTAGCAAATAAAACAATCTTATCATTACTTATCAAATATTATTTTTATGAAACCAACGATCAAAAATTAGCAAGCATTACACTTCATACAGTTACTAAGCACACATATCGATACACACTATGCATGTATTAACACTCATGCAATCCATTCTCTGTTGGAAATTTAATTATGGATGTTTATGAATTTATGGATATAATAACACATGTGTTATGTACACGTACGAACATTTGTTGTGTAATTACGTCATATAATTAGTACATATAATATACACGAATGCTGTAATAATAATAGAAAACGGTTAGCACTTATAAACGATAATTTTATTAAATAATTTTAGTCATGGTAACAATATTATGGCCGACACAATAAGTGTTAGTACTCGTGACATATCCTCGTCCACGCGTGACCAATGAGCATCGACTAAGCACCATTAGTCTTGACTTATTTGTCATTAGTCTATATTATTGTACATGATCGGTAGACTGTAATAATAATAATAATATACTTTATTGTACACACAGAAATATTACATTAATGACATAGACAAAGAAATACACAATTAAAAGAAATTGAAATTGAATTGAAAGACTGTACCGTTTGCGCTCAATCGTAACGCTCCTAAGCTTGCCACGAATCCGTTTAGCTATCGTATAGCGTTTGACTTAACTGGAATAAAATTCATGTACGGCTTTTAACTATAGAAAATTCTAAATCTCAAATTAATTTGCATTACGTAAATCTACTGGAATATTTAAATGCCTTCCTTATCAATGTGTAATGTGTTGGCAATTAATATGATTGTGTCGATCGTTCGGATGTAATCCATAGTTTAATTTAATTTTCAATCGTATTTTGTAAGTAGGTATGTAATTTTCAATTTCCACGTTTCAAAATAGGACCGGCCATTCGCTGCTTCACACGCTGTACGGCCAGTCCCTTCGTTACGACTGCGAGTACTTCATCGAGTACTTCGCCCTCGACCTCCTGATGGAGGACGGCGTTTGCAAGGGCTGCATTGCCCTCAACCTCGAAGATGGTACACTGCACAGGTAAACCGATCAACCTAAATAGTGTGAGCGATACGGCGATACCTAGTCTGTTATATCAAGTGTTTTGTTCGAGACCAATGTCACTTAGGGATCGTTCAAGTATTACGTAAGCACCGAAGGGGAGAGGGGGTGGTCTTATTTTTGCTTATTTTTGATGACAAAGGGGACGAGGGGGTCGACATGGTGATTACGTCAGCAATGTATAGGTACTTATCATTTGTTGTTGTAAATTTAAAAACAAAATTAAGATTGTTTATAAGTTTAAAATATTGTTAACAAATGTCTCGAATAACTCAAATGTTTACGTAAGCATAGGGCGGGGGGGGGGGGGGGTAGGGGTTTGCTGACTTTTGCTGACAAGGCGGAGGGGG